>CAWUFW010020869.1:0-138157 GCA_963921515.1 Calotriton arnoldi
CGATATCGCCTTGAGAATATGCTCCTTAGTTCTGAAGCCAAGGAAGGAATTTTCATGGGAAAAACGGAGTCGAGATGTAATATAGAAATCCTAGATGACAAATGAAAAATGAAATGCACTTTTTACCTCCTCTTCTAAAAAATGAACAACAGAACTGGCCACTCCTAGCCACACTGAATAAACCACAGTTGCCTAGCAAGATATTGTCCTTTTAAAATGAGTTCTGAAGATTCACTTGATTTTATTTTCCGTTAGCCACAGGACAGTGTAGTACAATGTGGAATTTAGATTGCAAATTAAAAAAACATAGATGTATTTTTTGTTAACAGTAAACATATATTTTTTGACGGTACAAAAAACATAATGAGCAGTATTTTACTTTTGCAGAAATTAATGCATAATCAAAAAATTGGGAAAGCAGGTGAACTCACAAAGGGCTGCAGTTTATACCAATTTGATTTAATTAGTAGAATGTTTAATTTAATTGATTATATATTGGAAAAATGTCAAAATGACCAAGTAACTTTATTGACAAAATTCAAATATTTAAGTGGAAAAGGCAAAGGTAAGACGCGAAAGGGGTGGATATAGAGAATATGGGATGGCATAGGGTGGAAGCTTCAAATGGAGGGATTAGGCAGAAAAAACAGGGAGGTTAAAGCAGGGAACCGAACAACACTGGGGGCCTGATTCACAAAGGTAAACTTACACTTTTGGGTAAGTTTTCATTTGTTTTGAAATTCACAAAACTGCATTTTAATGCTTAGTTTATGAGTGTCTCCACAGTCAGGGCGGAGAATTCAGCACATAAAAAAATAAAACATGCCTATCTTTTTATGTGCAGATTTCTCTGCCCTGACTACGCAGTCTCAACACTCTTAAACCTGAAATTAAAATGCAGTTTTGTGCATTACAAAACAAACGTAAGCTTACACAAAAGTTGAAGTATACCTTTGTGAATAAGGCCCCTAGGGGTATTTGATGCTGGTGGGAGGCTGAATCAGAAAGGGAGGAAGAGGAGATCCCCCTTGAAAAAGAAAATAGTACCTGGATGGTTGCAGATCATGAAGTAGAGAAAGCTCTGATGTAGCGGCAGCTGTCTTGAGGAGGGGTGTATGCAGATTCTCCCCCCTTCTTTTATGGGCCTTCTGGGCCAATGGACACTACTTGCCGTTTGATGGTGCATTGTGGAGAGGGGTCGTGAGGCCACAGTGGAACATACGTCTTTGAAACTATCTGAAAGACTATATTAAGACACCAAGCTCCTTGCTCCTTGAACTGACGCAAGGCTCTCCTTTTTTTTGGCATCTACATTGTTGTCACCTCACAGTTGCTATGACTTCCTTAGTCTCTATCACATTTGTCAGCCCTGAGACTATCCCAGCCTACAGAAGTGTGCACGCATCTGTCCAGCGGCTCTTTTATTCAATCCACTTACCTCGCTAGAGCGCACAAGTTGGGCTTCGGCTGAGCTCAAATAGGGACTTCTTATTCAGGCTTCTCACAAGGTGGCCTGTCACTTCATATGAAGAGACTGGACTAGTGCTTGTCTCCAGAGCTTTTGGAAGTGGTCTGGAGCAGCCGACTTTACCCCGTCTATGATCTGCTGTCAGTTTCAACATATCATCTCAGCATAGCATTAAGAAGGATACCTCTTTGAAAGACATTTTTACCAAGACCCCAGCGAAGAAGACGGATCAGAGTCACAGGATGCCGTTGACTGTCCCATCCACTGAGGGTCCAGTGACAGAAGAAGCAAGTGCTGGTGAAGCTCCCATCACAAAATCTTTTTTGGAACAACTGTTTGGGACTCTACGAGATGACTTTGCGGCCCTTAAACAAGATGTAGCTACAGAGATTAAAGACTTCCATCATGATGTGGATGACCTGGGCCAGAGAGTGAATACACTAGAAAGGAGCCAGGACTATTGGCAAGGGAGCTGGATGACCATCGCCGTGAACATTTGGTGTTGTGGGACTTGAACCAGGAGCTACGCTACCAGTTAGAGGATCTCTAAAACAGATCTTGCAGTTCGAATGTATGCATCAAAGGAGGGCCTCTGCAAGCGATACCTGGTAAGCTTGAAGACTTTGTTGTTTTCCTCTTTCACTATGTGGCACTGGCGCTGGTAGACCAAGAGATCATGCTTGACCGCACCCACCGCGCCGGCTGACCGGCTACTACACCTAGTCGAGCACAAGATCTCCTTACATGCCTTCATTATTATCGCCAGAAGGTTGCAGTACGAGATAAGGTGGCTATTGAATTTGAAGGTTTACGGTTGTGGCTCTATCAAGACCCACAACTTCAAGACAACAAGTTGATAACTTTACGTCGACGGAAAGCTCTCCAGCCTCTAACAGACTTTTTATGGGAGAAAAACATCATATACAAATGGGGTCACCCCTTCGGTTTTCAGTTTGTTTGGCAGGATGAGGTACAAAGTGTTCGCACTCTTGATGAAGCTAGTTCCTTTTGGATATGCCTGCGCTGCCGACTGATCCGCGGGTCTCCACGCTGGCCCGGGAATCGGCTGCTGACACGTCTGACTCCTTCCACTCCACTTGTCGCTGCAAGAAACCCTTGAGAAAACCCTCTGAGGCTGACAGTCGTAAGGAACAAGCGAGGCTCCTCAAGTAGCTGCAACATCGAGACGGCGCAACCGATGTCGATAGTGATCATTGACTCTTCACACTGGTCTAAGATTGTCTCATCCATACAGTGGATCGCCCCCTGACTTACCCTTTAGGTCACTGTTTTTTAGGCTAGCAACGATCTTCCCTGAACATCGCTTGTGACCTCTGATGGCAGAGCTTCATCGCCATATGGCGTTACTGATCGAATACTGTCATCGCCGACGAAATGGACCCTCACAAACCAGTCAATGTTGTTCTCAGGTGGGGAACTCTCTTGTTCTGTAGTTCTTTCATTTCCTTCTATTCCCTCTTGTCATCCTTTGTATACCCCTACGTCCTGTGGTTACCTACTGTTGCCTTGTGTTAAGGCTGGCCTATTCTTGTCCCGAATATGTTCCACATTGCTTTCCTGCATACATGCAGGTAATTATTTCAATGCTTAATCTTAATGTTAGGGGCCTCAATGCCCTGGTGAAGTACCTGGCACTCCTCTACTTTCTTAGAGATGTCAAATGAGATGTGTTTCCTGCTGGAGACTCACCTGCTTAAGACGGAGTAGAGGCGACTGGGCTCTCACTGGTTTGACTGCCAATACTTCTTTTTTGGCGACACACTTCCCTTGTTGGGTGACACAGGTTCATATTGACTTACCAGGTAGACTTTTGGCGCTATGTCTGGATCTGGGGAACATGGGCTCACTCTGGCAAACATATATGCTCCCAATGACCATCAAGAAGCCTTTGTAAAGGATGCTTTATGCCGGCTGCTGTCCACATATGCATATCATTGTGGGTGGAGATTTTAACACAGTGATAGATGTGCAGAGGAATAGGTCCCTTTCCAAGACAAGTCAGGCTGGAAGTCTTACCTTGGGTACTAGACAGTGGCTGACAGATGGGGGTTTAATGGACGTATGGAGACAAACCCATCCCGCAGATACAGAATATACCTTTTTTTCAGCTGCGCACTAAACATACGCATGCATTGATTTGTTTCTTACTTTTCAGTGTATCACACAAGCGACATCAGCTGTGGCAGCCCTTTCAGATCACTCTCCTATAGTTCTTTGATACATTCTCCGTAATAGTCCTGTGACCCCACGGACCAGTGTGAAACTCCTTACCTATGATCACATCCTCACCGACACTTCGACAGTCATTGTCACATTTTTAGACACTAATGACACCCCGGGTACCCTCATCTCAACCTTGGGGGAGACCCCGAAGGTAATTATACAAGGCCACTTTATTGCTATTGCTACTCACTACAATAGAGACAGACACGAGAAATGCCCCAATTAGAAAATCAGGTCAAACAATTGGAAGAATCCCACAAACAATCTGGTTCATTGGCGATTCGTTTGCAGCTGACTGCAACTCGGAAACAGTTAAAGGCATTGGACATGGGTAGAGCAGAATACGCACACTCCTCAGGGTGAAACAGCAATATTATATTGTGGATAATAAGACAGGCCATATGCTAGCTCACCATCTTCAAGCACAAGCAGTGGATCACAGGATAACAGAACTTATGGGACCTGATGGCTCCCCGCAGATTCTGGATGAATACATTGCTCATGAGTTTGGGACATTCTATGCCACTTTATATTCGGCTGATACCCTTCCGATGGCTGATGTTAAGGCCTACATATCCGGGGTCCCCTTATCAACCATCCCGCAGGTTGCTGTCCCCTCCCTTGACAGGGTTATTACTATCACTGAAGACCTTATGGCTGTACAACAATTGAAGCCGAGTAAGGCCCCTGGGCCAGATGGCTATGTGCCAAATTCTATAAGAAATTTGGTGCATTGTTGGCGCCTGTAATAATGCACCCCTGCGGCGCATTTAGTGCTGGTGGTACTTTGTTGGAGTCAATGCATCTTGCCACTATTATTCTGATTCTCAAAACCGGTAATACTCCTAAACAATGCACTTCCTACTGTCCGATTTCGCTTTTAAATGTTGTTGCGAGGGGGGCGTGGCCAAGATGGCGATCTAAATGGTCGCATAGCCCGAGAGCTCCTCGTCTCCGGCCCTTGTAACCGGCCTTCGACATTTGCAATTCCCCCCCAAAGCCGAGCAGCCTCCAGGGGGTACACTGTGACGCTGTATAGCGGCAATCCCGAGGGCGCTGGCGATCGCTGTACCTCACTGAGCGGCGCCAAACGGACCTGCAGGCAGCGACGACAATGGCGTCCGGACCGGCGATGCGACACAGCGGCTGAGCGCGCTGAGTGGCGTCGGCAGCGGAGGAGAGGCGGCGGTCGAGAGCAACGCCCGACATACCTGTGAGTGACCGCAGGGGCAGCGGAGACGCCTGCGGGGGCGGCGGCGTGCAGTGGAGCGGAGTCGCGGGGGCCTGCGCCCGGGACCTCCCATCAACCAAGAGCGCGGCCTTGAGGCCTGTGGAGCGCGAGTCCCTGACAGACCTCAGTGAAGGAGGTAAGAGCTAGGCCCCGGGACCAGAAGCTGAAGACACCTCACAGCCCTGTCAGACCTTCCAGCCACGCGGCGCGGCCCATCAGCATATCTGCCGGAGGGAGCCTGGGGTGTGCAAGCTGAGAACGATTGAGAGGCGGGCGGCCACGCTTCCATTAGCGACGGGGGCGGTGGAGGCCCCGGGGTGCTGGACGCTGCCGACGGACCCGCGCCTGCCCACGCCACCGGAGCTCTAAGAGGTGCCCTTACAAGGGAGGCCTGAGGCGGCACATAGATAAGCCCTCGTGCGGGCGTGCCTGGGAGCAGTTCGCCAGCTAAGAGGAGCCACATCTCCCTGTCCCACAGACGGCGGCCCTGAGAATCGTCAGCTTTGGTGCCCGCACGCTGCTGGTGGCTGAGGCAGTGGAAAGGAGTCAGAGGGCCCCGGCCCCATCTGAACAGCTGCGGGCAGAGGACATCGAGGGGCGGTTTGCGGAGGGGCCGAGACGCAACTTCAGGCCCGGCATTCCCACTTCTTGACTGGGCGGTTGGTGAGTCATCTGAGACCCCAAAGACCACCGGACACTTCCCGTAGTGCCATCCCGGCCGGAGCTCCATTAGATGCCCCAGCACGCGTGGTGGTAGTGCACGAGAGGAGGCCAATGGACACTAACCTGGAGGACTATTGACAAGTGGCCCTCTCCCCGCCGACATCTACCACTAGGGGCATCACCCACACGCCCCAGCACAAGACAGGAGCCACATTGAGTCACTCTACGGTGAGCGCCCCCACGATGGCTTCAGCTCGAAGGAAAGGGGAGAGGTCCCTGAAAGAGATGCTGCTCAAGGGGGCCCCGGCTGGGGACCGAGGCGGAAGCACGCCCCCGGCTTCGACGATTCCCGGGGGCGCGGAATGCCGGGATGTCCCGATCACCCGCTCCTTTTTGGAATCATTGTTCAATGTCCTGCTGGAAGATTTCCAATCGCTCAAGAGCGAAGTCGCGGGCGAAGTGAAGGAGATCCGCCGGGACGTCGACGAGATTGGGGAAAGAGTTGCGGCGATCGAGGAGCGTGAGCTGACCAAAGGGGAAGAACTCGAGCAGCTTCAACAAGAGGTCCTCTGCCTTCGTGACCAACAGCTTGATCTACAGGCCCACGCGGAGGACCTAGAAAACCGCTCACGGCGGAATAACATTCGAGTCAGGGGGGTTCCATCGAAGGCGGAGGGGGCGAACGTGGCCCAATATCTCCAGGATCTCTTCCGAGACATCTTGGGCGAACCGTCGGAGTTTGAAATCCGCATCGACAGGGCGCACCGAGTGGGCTTGCAGAGGCGATCCCCCGCCCCTCCTCCAGATATCTTGGCCTTCCTCCCCGACTTCCCCCTGAAGGAGCGCATACTGCGAGCGGCTCGATCAAAACCGACACTCACGTTCCAGGGTCACTCTGTGGCCCTCTATCAAGACCTGGCATCCATCACCTTACAACGGAGAAGGGCCTTCAAAGAAGTCACCGCGCACTTGAGGGAGCAGGGAGTGGCATACTCATGGGGACATCCCTTTCGCCTGATATTCAAGTGGAATGGCAAGCTACACCAGCTCCGATCTTTCCAAGACTCCTGCAAGATCCTGGGCCTGGAGCCCCGGAGTCCGGAGGGCTCCCGAAGCGCACACAGTGGTCCTCTGGGGAGGGCTGGCAACGAGTGGGCCGACAGCGCCCCCAGGCTTGGAGATACGCCCGGACCAGGATGCCCTGGCACATGAGAGGCAAGCGGCAGTGGAGGCGGTTTTAAAGGACACTGCTCCCGTGACACCCTCTTGAGTACGCAGGGGGGGAACGATGTGGCATTGATATAGCAGGGGCTGGGGGTGGGGCCTGGGGGCGGGGGGCTCGGGCTACTTGGACCACACGTACACCCCGATTCTTGTTCACCACATGCCCCCATCTTCGGATGATGGGCACGGGACACTGTCTGAACTTTGGGACTTTTTGGTTGGGGTTAGGGAGGGACAGGGCGGGTTCCTGGGAGGAGGGGGGCAACGGGGACAGCGCAGATGGCTGTCTGCGGAGGGGAGTTGTTGGAACTTGAGGGAGGGTTCGGGGGGGGGGTTGGTTGTCCGGTAGTTCGCTTGCATGATTTCGCAGAAGGTGCACCTGAGCTCTGTCACGATGGAGACCTGAATACATGGCTGGTCTGCAGTCGCATCCTTTGGGACCCTGGGTCCCCCCACCTGATCGCTCGTCCTCACCTCATGAGCTGGGGACCATGGCGGGGTGGGGGACACACTCCTGGGGACACAACAGCGCGCAGGGCTTCCATAGATCATGGCCACTAGGGAGGTCAAAGTCCTCACTCTTAACGTCAAGGGACTTAATAACCCAGTAAAACGAAGGGCCATACTGTCCTACTTGGAACATGCAGAGGTAGACGTGTGTCTTCTACAGGAGACCCACCTCCTAGTCGGAGATCAACATCGCATGCGAACGAGGGCGTTTCCGCACCAATATTTTTCCTCTTCCGGGGAGAAGAAGGCAGGGGTTGCTATACTTATTGCTAAGCACTGTCCAGGGGTGGTGCTCGAGAAGGTGGCAGAAATAAAGGGGAGATTGTTAGTCTACACAATACGGTTCGGCCCTCATACCATGGTGCTTGGTTCTATGTATGTCCCCAATTCCGGGCAGGAAATCTTCCTCAAGAAGGCCCTGGCCGACGCACTGGCCTCCCAGAACCGCATGACTCTCATTGGGGGCGACTTGAACCTGGTGATGGATGCCAGCAAAGATAGAACCCAAACCACATACTCACCGAGCGGGGAAATCTCGAGAGATGGGAAACAATGGCTGCGGGAAATGGGTCTAGTAGATCTCTGGAGGGAGGCACACCCGACTTCCCACCAATACACCTTCTTCTCACATGCGCACAAATCCTATGCCCGCATTGATTATCTTCTCGGCACGCGTGAGGTCGCTGGGGTGATGGGATCGGTGAACATCGTACCGGCTGCGTTATCAGACCACGAGGCAGTGGTGGTGAACATGTTGCTCACTACGGGCCCCCGTCCAATAGGCCAGTGGAGGCTCCGAGAAACGATGCTACACAGACAGGCTGTGGAGCAACAAATCGCTACACGTATCCAGGACTACCTGGCCTTCAACGACATGCCGGATATAACTCCCCTGATCCTTTGGGAGGCACTGAAAACGGTGGTCCGTGGTGAGTTGATAGCTATAGCGGCGGCAGACAACAAAGAGCGCAAGGAACTTCGCGCAACGCTGACCGCCCAGGTGCAGGAGCTTGAACGGGTCCACAGCAGGACTGGGGCACCTCGGGTGTGGCGACAACTTAAAGCTGCTAGGGCGCAATTGGCAGTCCTGGACCTCGACAGGGCGGAGTATGCGGCGGTCAGATTGAAACACTCCTACTACGTAGGGGGCGACCGCACAGGCCGCCTTTTAGCTGCTAGGCCACGGGCTCAGAGGCAGCGAACTCAAGTGCCCTCGCTGTGTGGCACTGGACGAGAGGAAATAACGGGGGATCAGGACATTGCCAAGGCCTTCCGAGACTTTTATCAGAAATTGTACTCCGCTGACGAGTCTACAGAACAGGCGTCACTAGATTATCTTCAATCTGTCGAAATGTCCGCACTCACACCTGACCAGGCGGCGCAGCTGGACGCCCCCATCCGCATCGAAGAAGTCATTACCGCGATCTCACGTCTTAAGGGGCTTAAATCTCCCGGCCCCGACGGGTTTCCGGCCCTCTATTACAAGAAATTCTGTCACGTTCTGGCTCCACTACTGGTGCGACTGTTCAATTCCTTTGGAGGGGAGACTCCGATCCCGCCACGATGCTGGGGGCGGCCATAGTGGTCCTGCCAAAGCCAGGCAAGGATCGGCAGCAATGTGGCTCATACCGCCCAATATCACTCCTTAACGTTGATTTTAAGATATTCACTGGCATATTGGCTACTCGGCTGGGCCCATGCATGCTCAACCTGATAGAACCGGACCAGGCTGGGTTTATCCAATCCAGACAATGCGGGGATAACACAAAACGAATATTACATCTCATTGATAAAGCCCATCAGACGCACTTAGACGCGATCTTATTGACGATAGACGCTGAAAAAGCGTTTGACCGTGTGGACTGGCTCTTTTTAGGGCACACGATGGCGAAATTCGGCCTGGGGGAGAAATTCAGGGAATGGGTGGGCTGCTGCTATACCGGCCCTACTGCCCACATTAGGGTGAATGGATTAACCTCGCAACCCTTCACGATTCAGAGGGGAACGCGACAGTGGTGTCCGCTGTCCCCTCTGCTCTTCGCCCTGTACATCGAGCCCCTCGCGCAGAGGGTCCGCGACAACCGCACCATACGGGGTATACCATTCGGGGGAGAGACTCATCCAATCAGTCTCTATGCCGACGATGTGATAGCGGCACTGGCGGAGCCTGGGGTCTCGCTTCCGGCATTCGTGGAGGAACTGGAGACATTCAGTAAGGTGTCTGGCTTCCGAGTTAATGTGGGGAAATCGCTCATTCTAGATCTGAACCCTGCATCGACCTCGCTCAAACTACGGGAGGGTGGCACGTGTGGCATCCGAGTGGTAGACTCTATTCCATATTTGGGGCTGGAACTAGCGCCGTCCGTGAGTCAAACAGTCCACCTGAACTACTCACGATTGGTACAGCAGGCAAAAAAAGATCTGGGCACCTGGAGCAAGCATCAGCTCTCCCTCTTTGGTCGAATAGCAGCGATCAAGATGTCCTTATTGCCCAAAGCACTTTTTCTCTTTCAAACGCTCCCAGCCCTACCTCCCACAGGGGCGATAACCTCGTTACAACGCGACATCAATCGGTTTATTTGGGCGGGAGCTCGACCACGCATGAGCAAAGCGCTGGGTTACAGACGACCGGAACAGGGAGGGCTGGGGATACCAGATCTCCTTGGGTATTATAAAGCCGCACAGATGCGGTACCTGGTGGAATGGGCCAGGCCGGAGTCAGAGAAGAGGTGGCTCTTCCAGGACAGGGCTCTTGCAGGAGTACCTCTCTGGAAGGTTCCCTTTCTGCGGAAATCGCAGCGCCCACCTGGACTCATGCGCTCCCCCATCACCAGATCGGTGATGTCGGTATGGGACGGGGTGATACCAAAGGGGATGATGGACGGAGCGTTTGAGCTAATCAAACACTCACCCCCAGTCAACTGATCTGGGTTTAATCCATCATCATTCTTTAGCTCACTCCACCACCCCAGTTCAGACATGGCCATATGCAAATCAGTCTGACCCTGTGCCTCATGGGAACAGTCCAGCCCGAACTGCCAAGCCATGTCTTCCCTGGACCGGGAAACAAGCATCCTGGGACCGGCTTCTGGCCATTCAGCCGTCATCAGCCAGGCTAGCTTGAATCCAGTGGCAAAGTGAGCAAGGGACCCACGTCTGGGCATACCCTGCCAACTTAGGGCGAACAAGCGATACCAAAGGGGATGATGGACGGAGCGTTTGAGCTAATCAAACACTCACCCCCAGTCAACTGATCTGGGTTTAATCCATCATCATTCTTTAGCTCACTCCACCACCCCAGTTCAGACATGGCCATATGCAAATCAGTCTGACCCTGTGCCTCATGGGAACAGTCCAGCCCGAACTGCCAAGCCATGTCTTCCTGGACCGGAAACAAGCATCCTGGGACCGGTTTCTGGCCATTCAGCCGTCATCAGCCAGGCTAGCTTGAATCCAGTGGCAAAGTGAGCAAGGGGCCCACGTCTGGGCATACCCTGCCAACTTAGGGCGAACAAAGCGATACCAAAGGGATGATGGACGGAGCGTTTGAGCTAATAAAACACTCACCCCCAGTCAACTGATCTGGGTTTAATCCATCATCATTCTTTAGCTCACTCCACCACCCCAGTTCAGACATGGCCATATGCAAATCAGTCTGACCCTGTGCCTCATGGGAACAGTCCAGCCCGAACTGCCAAGCCATGTCTTCCCTGGACCGGAAACAAGCATCCTGGGACCGGTTTCTGGCCATTCAGCCGTCATCAGCCAGGCTAGCTTGAATCCAGTGGCAAAGTGAGCAAGGGACCCCCATCTGGGCATACCCTGCCAACTTAGGGCGAACAAAGCGATACCAAAGGGGATGATGGACGGAGCGTTTGAGCTAATCAAACACTCACCCCCAGTCAACTGATCTGGGTTTAATCCATCATCATTCTTAGGCTCACTCCACCACCCCAGTTCAGACATGGCCATATGCAAATCAGTCTGACCCTGTGCCTCATGGGAACAGTCCAGCCCGAACTGCCAAGCCATGTCTTCCCTGGACCTGAAACAAGCATCCTGGGACCGGTTTCTGGCCATTCAGCCGTCATCAGCCAGGCTAGCTTGAATCCAGTGGCAAAGTGAGCAAGGGACCCACGTCTGGGCATACCCTGCCAACTTAGGGCGAACAAAGCGATACCAAAGGGGATGATGGACGGAGCGTTTGAGCTAATCAAACACTCACCCCCAGTCAACTGATCTGGGTTTAATCCATCATCATTCTTAAGCTCACTCCACCACCCCAGTTCAGACATGGCCATATGCAAATCAGTCTGACCCTGTGCCTCATGGGAACAGTCCAGCCCGAACTGCCAAGCCATGTCTTCCCTGGACCGGAAACAAGCATCCTGGGACCGGTTTCTGGCCATTCAGCCGTCATCAGCCAGGCTAGCTTGAATCCAGTGGCAAAGTGAGCAAGGGACCCACGTCTGGGCATACCCCCGCCAACTTAGGGCGAACAAAGCGATACAAAAGGGGATGATGGACGGAACGTTTGAGCCAATCAAACACTCACCCCCAGTCAACTGATCTGGGTTTAATCCATCTTCATTCTTTAGCTCACTCCACCACCCCAGTTCAGACATGGCCATATCCCTTGCTCACTTTGCCACTGGATTCAAGCAAGCCTGGCTGATGACGGCTGGGATGCCAGAAACCGGTCCTAGGATGCTTGTTTCCGGTCCAGGGAAGACATGGCTTGGCAGTTCGGGCTGGACTGTTCCCATGAGGCACAGGGTCAGACTGATTTGCATATGGCCATGTCTGAACTGGGGTGGTGGAGTGAGCTAAAGAATGATGATGGATTAAACCCAGATCAGTTGACTGGGGGTGAGTGTTTGATTGGCTCAAACGTTCCGTCCATCATCCCCTTTTGTTTCGCTTTGTTCGCCCTAAGTTGGCGGGGGTATTCCCAGACGTGGGTCCCTTGCTCACTTTGCCACTGGATTCAAGCAAGCCTGGCTGATGACGGCTGGAATGCCAGAAACAGGTCCTAGGATGCTTGTTTCCGGTCCAGGGAAGACATGGCTTGGCAGTTCGGGCTGGACTGTTCCCATGAGGCACAGGGTCAGACTGATTTGCATATGGCCATGTCTGAACTGGGGTGGTGGAGTGAGCTAAAGAATGATGATGGATTAAACCCAGATCAGTTGACTGGGGGTGAGTGTTTGATTGGCTCAAACGTTCCGTCCATCATCCCCTTTTGTTTCGCTTTGTTCGCCCTAAGTTGGCGGGGTATTCCCAGACGTGGGTCCCTTGCTCACTTTGCCACTGGATTCAAGCAAGCCTGGCTGATGACGGCTGGAATGCCAGAAACCGGTCCTAGGATGCTTGTTTCCGGTCCAGGGAAGACATGGCTTGGCAGTTCGGGCTGGACTGTTCCCATGAGGCACAGGGTCAGACTGATTTGCATATGGCCATGTCTGAACTGGGGTGGTGGAATGAGCTAAAGAACGATGATGGATTAAACCCAGATCAGTTGACTGGGGGTGAGTGTTTGATTGGCTCAAACGTTCCGTCCATCATCCCCTTTGTATCGCTTGTTCGCCCTAAGTTGGCGGGGTATTCCCAGGCGTGGGTCCCTTGCTCACTTTGCCACTGGATTCAAGCAAGCCTGGCTGATGACGGCTGGAATGCCAGAAACCGGTCCTAGGATGCTTGTTTCCGGTCCAGGGAAGACATGGCTTGGCAGTTCGGGCTGGACTGTTCCCATGAGGCACAGGGTCAGACTGATTTGCATATGGCCATGTCTGAACTGGGGTGGTGGAGTGAGCTAAAGAATGATGATGGATTAAACCCAGATCAGTTGACTGGGGGTGAGTGCTTGATTGGCTCAAACGTTCCGTCCATCATCCCCTTTGTATCGCTTTGTTCGCCCTAAGTTGGCGGGGGTATTCCCAGACGTGGGTCCCTTGCTCACTTTGCCACTGGATTCAAGCAAGCCTGGCTGATGACGGCTGGAATGCCAGAAACCGGTCCTAGGATGCTTGTTTCCGGTCCAGGGAAGACATGGCTTGGCAGTTCGGGCTGGACTGTTCCCATGAGGCACAGGGTCAGACTGATTTGCATATGGCCATGTCTGAACTGGGGTGGTGGAGTGAGCTAAAGAATGATGATGGATTAAACCCAGATCAGTTGACTGGGGTGAGTGTTTGATTGGCTCAAACGTTCTGTCCATCATCCCCTTTTGTATCGCTTTGTTCGCCCTAAGTTGGCGGGGGTATTCCCAGACGTGGGTCCCTTGCTCACTTTCCCACTGGATTCAAGCAAGCCTGGCTGATGACGGCTGGAATGCCAGAAACCGGTCCTAGGATGCTTGTTTCCGGTCCAGGGAAGACATGGCTTGGCAGTTCGGGCTGGACTGTTCCCATGAGGCACAGGGTCAGACTGATTTGCATATGGCCATGTCTGAACTGGGGTGGTGGAGTGAGCTAAAGAATGATGATGGATTAAACCCAGATCAGTTGACTGGGGGTGAGTGTTTGATTGGCTCAAGCGTTCCGTCCATCATCCCCTTTTGTATCGCTTTGTTCGCCCTAAGTTGGCGGGGTATTCCCAGACGTGGGTCCCTTGCTCACTTTGCCACTGGATTCAAGCAAGCCTGGCTGATGACGGCTGGAATGCCAGAAACCGGTCCTAGGATGCTTGTTTCCGGTCCAGGGAAGACATGGCTTGGCAGTTCGGGCTGGACTGTTCCCATGAGGCACAGGGTCAGACTGATTTGCATATGGCCATGTCTGAACTGGGGTGGTGGAGTGAGCTAAAGAATGATGATGGATTAAACCCAGATCAGTTGACTGGGGGTGAGTGTTTGATTGGCTCAAACGTTCCGTCCATCATCCCCTTTTGTATCGCTTTGTTCGCCCTAAGTTGGCGGGGGTATTCCCAGACGTGGGTCCCTTGCTCACTTTGCCACTGGATTCAAGCAAGCCTGGCTGATGACGGCTGGAATGCCAGAAACCGGTCCTAGGATGCTTTTTTCCGGTCCAGGGAAGACATGGCTTGGCAGTTCGGGCTGGACTGTTCCCATGAGGCACAGGGTCAGACTGATTTGCATATGGCCATGTCTGAACTGGGGTGGTGGAGTGAGCTAAAGAATGATGATGGATTAAACCCAGATCAGTTGACTGGGGGTGAGTGTTTGATTGGCTCAAACGTTCCGTCCATCATCCCCTTTTGTATCGGTATGGGACGGGGTGGCAGTTCCCAGAAAACTTACCACATTTCCCTCCCCTCTGACCCCATTGTTTGGGAACAGCGATTTCACGCCGGGCTGGTCAGACAAAACATACACGGCATGGCAAGACACCCCCTGTCGCTCAGTAGGGCATCTCTTTGATATTTCCGGGATCATTCCCTTCACTCAGCTGCAACAAGACTATGGGATTCCTGAAACCGAAAGATTCCGCTACCTGCAACTAAGGCACTGGGTGCTCCAACCAGAAATGAGGGCAGCCGGGGGTCGCTTGCTGACCAAGTTTGAAAAGTGGCTGATTACCAAGACCACAGATAAGGGTATGATCTCCAACATATTTGAAATGCTCACGCACAACACACATCTCCAGGACACGCCGAGTAGGAAAAGGTGGGAGAGGGAGCTGGGGGGCGCACTTACGCAGAAAGACTGGGATGGGATCTATTATAGGGCGAGGCACACAGGCCGAAATGTAGCTAGCATAGAAACTGCCATGAAAATCGCCACTTATTGGTACCTGACCCCGGTACGCTTACACAGGGGCAATCCCCAGAGGAGTTCAGATTGCTGGAGGGGCTGTGGCGGCGAGGGTACGTTACTCCATATCCTATGGGACTGCCCACTGCTCTCCCCCTACTGGACCAAGATTCTTGATACAGTAGATGAGCTTTTTAACACGCAGATCCCGAGGCTCCCGGTGTACGTGGTACTGGGGCTTCCAAATCCCATCACGTACCCACTCCGGAGCATGAGGGGACGACAAATGGGGATGGCACTGGGGGCAGCACTACAAACCATACTGACCCACTGGGGCACCCCTGTTCTGCCAAACCACATGGGGTGGCTGCACAGGCTCTGGTATATCCTCGGCATGGAGCGCATTTCTGCCACTCTGAATAACTCTACTACTTCTTTCCAGGAGGTTTGGGCCCCCTTCCTGCATTTACTATCGCATGAATTTAATGAGATCACACAGCCCAAATACCTACGGGTGCTACGGCTGTCAGATCTATGGAGACCTCCCTAGCTCGCGCAGGCAACTTACTCACGACATAGCAGCACCAGCCACATGGTGGCCTTTTCAGGGCGCAAGAACTACCGGACGGGGTGGGGGGTGGGTGTTACTGTTTTTGGTTTTACACAGAGTATGCTTTTGGGGACGTGGCCTCCACATGGGGGAGAGTCAGTGCGATATTTTATATGCATCATCCCTTTAGCAGTCTCCCTCAGGTTGCGATTCAATCTGCCGACTGCCCGGCCCCGCACAATGTCTATTCTAATGCTCTCTCTGTATGTTGTGAGTTTCTTGAAAATCCTAATAAAAACATTTAAACATAAATGTTGTTGCGAAAAGTTTCACAAGTATTTCGGCATGTAGACTCGCTTCTTATGTCCAGGGGTTGGTGGATCCCAACCAAACCGGTTTTATCCTGGAGAGGAGTTGTTGTGACAACACGAAGTGGATATGTCACCTACTGGATAAGGTTCAGCGGCCCTATTCCTATCAATGCAGAGAAGGCCTTTGACTGGGTCCTTATTGGCGTACCTTCACACGATCCTTGAGAATATGGGCCTGGGTCCACGATTTAGCCTGCTGCTATTCTTCCCGCAGAGCCAGAGTATGGTTTAACGGGGTATTCTCTGCGCACTTTTCAATTGCTCATGTGACCAGACAGGGATGCCCCCCTACTCTTTTCTCTATATATGGAACCTTTTGCAGAATGTATATGGAGCCACCCACACATTGCGGAGATACGCTTGGGGGGTAGGGAGCATAAAATCATGCTATATGCGGATGATGTTCTCCTGACTCTGACTGATCCTCTCACCTCTCTGACTGCGATAATGGAAGAACTGGAGGCATTTGGGGGAGCATCTGGCTTTAAAACCAGTTTTCAGAAGTCCTCTTTACTCGACTTGACCATTTCAGAAGCAATCCGGACTCAGCTTGCCTCCAGGTTCCCCTTTGTGTGGGCAGAATAGGTATTAACATATCTAGGCTTACACCTACATTCTACCCCTGAAAATACAGGGATGCATAACTATGGTGGCCTTCTGATAACTACACAGTCAAATCTTTCCAAATGGAAGCAACACAGCCTGCCTGGTTGGGCCGCCTGGCTGCAGTTAAAATTGCACTCTTGCTCAAAGTTCTCTGCAAACATTGCCACTGCGGCCTCCCCAACGCAAAGATAGATAAACTGTAGTCCCTTATATGGGACTTTATTTTGGAGAAGTGCCGGGCATATCTTTCAGAAGTGGAAGGTGGCTTGGGTGTCCCTAATCTGCAAATGTATTACCAGGCTGCACAACTACGATAATGGTAGAGCGGTCCCGACCAGACACTGAAAAACATTGGTGCTTCATCGACCAGGAGGTCACTCGCATTCGGATATGGAAAGTGCCCTGGGTGACTAAACCACATAGACCTGTGGGAGTTTATATTTCTACAGTGGTATGCACCACCATGGGTATCTGGGATACAGTGCAACTGCAGCAGGGTCTGTCTACCCCTCTGTCTCCACAAACACTGAACATAGGGAATCCGGACATCCCTCCGGCAAAGTGTGGGACTGCCTTTGCTGTCTGGCAGGAGGCTAATTGCAAATGCATAGGTGATCAGGTTGATGTAAATGGTCTCATGGATTTCCCTATGCTCTAATTGACATTTGGACTCCCCTACACAGTTCACTGGCAGTTAATGGCCATTTGCCATTTAGTGATGCAACCTTGGTTCCCACCCCATGACAGTCGGGTGCTCACACCATTTGAGAAGTGGCTTCTTACCCATTCCTCCAACAAGAGAATTCCTTCTGACATCTACTCTTTTCTCTACACCCGCACAAGCTACTGAATTATGCTGCATGAAATAGATGCGAAAAGGAATGCAAACGCACCTTCACAGACAAGTGGATTGATGTCCACCGTGCCTGGGCCTCTGCCCTTAACACCACCAGCAAGGAAATGTTCCTAAAAATCACCCATTACTGGTATTTCACCCCAGCTAGGATCTCTCAATGAGATGCGAAGAGATAGCACATGCTGGCAACAGTGTGGGCAGCTGGGCACCCTTACACATTTACTATGGCATTGCCCCAAGCTTAACTCCTTTTGAGACAGGGTATTGGGGGCAGTAAACAAAATGTTTAATACATTTCCCAGCTATATTCTCTTGGGTCTCCCCAATCCATTGACATATCCACTGAAGTAATCTAAAGGTAAACTGATAACCCTGGCCCTGGGAGCCGCTAAAAAGGTTCTTCTCTCTAAATGGGGCACTGAGGTAATATCAGTAAACCTAGACTGGTTACACAAACTTTGGGAAATACTGGGAATGGAGAAACTAACTGGAGTAGCAGCACACACTCTCCCCTTGTTTGACGAGACATGGGAGCCTTGTATCCGCTATCTCTCTGAGGAGTTTCGAGAACTATTCTGTCCACCTTACTTGCTGATCCTCCAATTGACCTCCCCAAGCAACGCTTCCTCATAGCTACCACTTTAGCATCAATATTTCCTTACACTTTTCCGAAGTTTTGAATGATACCAAACTTCTCCCCCTCTCCTTCTATGTTGTCCCAGTGCTCCCTCCCCCTCTTTCTAGTTCAACGTGAACGTGTTCTTTGACAAGCCCATGGTTTCTTTCAGTTGAATTAATGACCGCAGGCCAGTGAATGTAGGTAGGTTGTTGTTGTACTCTCCTTGTTTTTTCTTTTTTTTAAATATAAATAAAAAGATCTTAAACCTAAAAAAGAAAATAGAAGAACAAGGGGTTAATGGAGAACCCATCCCTTAAAAGACTCAAAAGGTAGACTAATATTTCTTCATGCATGGTTTTACCAGATTAGGTTCCTCTGCATTGTGAAAAATTTATCAAAAACGGTTTGATGAAAATAATTTTGCCACAACCAATTTCTTCATGCTAGTTTTTCATCATAAACACATATAACCACATTGCACAAGGCTAGATATGCAGATAAGATGACAGAGCTTGCATTGGTGTACCACAAATGTATGCCTCTGACAATCACACTTTTTGCAAATGTAAACTTAATGAATGAGATATGAGCAGATGTGCAAAGCAAAAGTTAAGTCCTCTTATATTGAGATCAATTGTTTTGGTATACAAGCGCTCCTCAGCGTCCACAGTGTGGGTATCTTGTAAAGCTGCCTTGGTTGGGCTGGACTCAGTTGTCCACAACAGTCCTGTTTTCTACAGCCTGCTAGGAGTAGGAGAAGGCGGGGGAGGCAAGACAGCATCCCACAATGTGGGTTTCATGTAAAGCTGCCTGGGTTGGACTGGACTCAGTTTCCTGCAACAGGTCTGTGATTTACTGCTAGGAGGAGGAGAGGGCAGGTAGGCTCTGCATCACTCTTTTAGCGCTCCTCAGCGTCAGTGCGGGATGCGCACGGGCATATCAGAGCCCACATAGACCACCCCTCTGACATCTGGTATTTTTCTTTGACACTTCATGCCAGGCTAAGGCACACTCAAGAAGACATGGGTAATCAGAAACTTACTCCTAGTTTGCCAGATAAGAATAGAGCCCGCATTAATCTATTTTCTGCATATTTTGCACAAGGACCTTTCAGCCTGTGTCAGATATGGGCCTAATGGTGAATGCACAAAGCACTTTAAATGGAAGCGTGGGGTCCGCCAGGGCTGTATTTAAGCACCATTTAAAAAAAAAAATGATATTAACCAATCAGAATTAGTACTGACTGACCCTCATTTGGATGTCCCCAAAGCCGGTGGCCGCCAAATCCCAGCTCTGCTTTATGCAGATGACACTGTCTTAATCGCTCGGGCGGCCAAGGGGTTACAGAAACTTCTTGATCTTTTTGTCAATTTTATCAACAGCCTTGACCTTTCTACTAATTTTTCTAAATCACACATGATGAAGTTTGGCCCACCTAAAACAAAAACTATGACATTTAAAGCAGAAGGTCACCATATTAATCAGGTTGACAAGTTTTGTTATTTAGGTGTTCAATTAGACTCAATTGGCATTCGCTTATAACACGTAACGTGATGGCTTTCAACAGGGCTATGTTTAGCATAGGACATTTCTCTCATCGGCTTGGGCGCACCCACATAAAATCAGTCCTGAAAATTTTCAAGGCCAAGTGCATCCCAATAGCCAGCTATGGATGTGGTATATGGGGATATGGGCCTGTCGCCCCAATTCAAACAGCGGAAAATAAATTCCTTAGGGGGCTATTAGGGGTCCCACAAAGCATGCCCTTCTAAATTGTGCACAAAGAGTTGGGCCTGGGCTATATCATTGACCAGCTCTGACTTTATCCCCTGAAGCTCTGGCTTTCAGTTTGGATAAAGGAGGACTTAGGTCTTAACAGATTGATCACGCAAAAGTGCATGAATATGGATAAGTCTTCCTTGATCCCATGGCTGCATATATCTCCTCTAATATGAAATCTTTAGGAAGACCTGAACTCTATACCAACCCAAGAAGCATAGCTAAACCAGATTTTAGATGGGTCGTTGAAGCCTTCAGAGACAAGATGGCAGTAGACCGTGAGACCATAGCATTACTCAAATATTCAGTCCGTCACGCGATACTGGTGAAGACTGTTAGCGGACTGGAGCCCTATCTGACTTGGAATTTGTCTCACCACCAGCGACGTCTACTGACATGCTTTGGGCTTAATTTATTCCCATGACTATTGCCTTCTAATCATGGCTGTTTCAAGGATTCAATTATGCCCTTGTGTAATTGTGATAATGTTTCAACTAATGATACTTTACACATTGTCACGATTTGTTCGAAATATAATCACTTGTGATTTAAAATTAAACTCATAAGCCCACTTTTAAAGCTTATGAATTTCACTAAAGTTAGATCTGCATTATTGTATCTGCAGTTTTTAAATACACCCACAGTCTGTTTTTTTTTCTTTTACGTTACTTCTCTCGGTTTTAAAAGCAAGCGTAATTTTAACTTGTGCTGATGCTGATCTTTGTGCTCTGTTTTTTACTGTATTTGTCTTTTATGATTTTATTCTTTAAAATCGAATAAAGAATATGGTTGATGATGATGATGATGACTCCCAACTCAAATATTGTTAGGGATCATGCAAGAGCTTCAATAATGAGTAATTCAATAATTGCTATAGGCATTATTAATTTTGAAATCAAATTAGTGCATAGGATGTTAGTAATGGCTCAATTAGCGGTGTCTGCTCGTTTTGCAGAGGATCTTAACACCAATGTCGAAATAAACAACAATGGAGGAGTGATGGCTAAAATAACTGCAGTGAGATCAAATCCTAGCGAGGCCCAATCAACTTCCTGGGCCAGTTGGGACAATTGTCTTTTAAAATTGGGATATGTAAAACAAAATTTTGATGATGTCATGGAGGAGTCAAAAACCTTGGAAAATAGCATCTTAACCCTAAAAAAAGGTATAAAAATACTAGCCGAAGGTGCCTTCTTTCAGTATACATCTGAGGCACTTGCAGTGTATACCTCACTTGACCCAAAAAAGGCAGGTAACTTACCTAAGAGCATTAACCTGTGACCCAGTCTATTAAGGCACCAGGCTGCACTAAACCTTCCAATAAGGATTTAACATATGTTAAAGAGGAGAAAGCGCCAATTATTGTTAACTCTACAGGGACTCAGTTACATTCCCTTTTATGGCATCGCATATCCTCTGTTTATGTAAGTAATTATACAGAGGCTGAGAATACATTAGGGATTTCACCATACTCTCTGGTACAGCCTAGCCATAATCACACGCTTCATCTGCCTCCGCAACCAACATCTTTGAATTAATTTTTAAGAACATGCAGAGTCCCTCCCACAAATATTCTGAAACCTGGCAGGCCCTGAATAATAAAAACTATTATGCAGAATACAGACGTCTATCTAAGGAAATTTTGACCATCAGAAGTGTCCAATGAGTAGGTGCATCAAGAAAATCCTGCCCAGGTGATTGCATTGTAGTCAACTTTAGAAACACTGATTTTGTGACCTTTGTATTATAAATGTTATATTGTCAAACATCACATATTGCTATCCACCTTTCGCTCTCCCTGAGTTAGAAGGATGTTCTTGTAAGTCATATGTGCTAAACCCAAAGACATGAAAACTATCCAAAATTCATGTTTCTTGGAGGCAAATAATACTAAACTAAAACATGTGGTTTAACCAGTCCCGGTTTGACAGTTGATTTGTGACCCCAGTCACATTCTAAGTTGCCAGTGTAGTTACAGTATATGAATGTACAACAGCACACACATTGGATGAATATGACAGATAGTGTGTCTCCCCTCTTACAGCACCCTCCCAGACAGTCATTCAATAGAAGGATTAGGTGTGCCTGAATAGGCCATCTGCTGGCAGGATGGGGCAGAGCAGCGCACAGCCCCACCTTCAACTGAATAGGTAGTGCTCTGCCTTCACACAAAGGACCTATCACCTCCAAATTGTCACAGCAGCCAGCTTGGAGCCAGGGAAGTGAAGACATGCCATGCACTCCAACCAGGGTATAAAAAAAAGTACACTTCTGGACCTGTGGATACTCTGCCAGAAAGAGGGACTGCTGTGCTGCAGAAATGACTGCCACTCTGCTGGACTACTGCTCTGAAAGACTACTGCCCTGCTGTGCCGACCTGCTGCCCTCTTGATTGGGTCAGAAGGACTGGACCTGCATCTGTTGAGCCCAGGACTCCAATGAGACTCCAAGGGCTAGATGGCTGACCTCCTGACTAGAGCCTCTGGAACAGAAGGCTGCAGCAACCTTGAACTCAGCACCTGGATTCTGCCTTTTGTGAATCCCCCTGCCAAGTGGTGCCACCCCAGTCCAGGACCCTTGGTAGTGGGCCTGAAGGTACTCTGCCAGCCCATCTGTGGACCCATCAGAACTGATGCATCCCCTCTGCTCTGCAGCACAAACCTGGGCAGAACTCATGAATCCCCTCTTCTGCAAGGGTTCTCCTACCGATTGAACCTGCAGCCGTATCGGAACCGCTGCCTGTGTGAAGCTTTACCAACGCAGGCCCTCGCATCTCTCGTCGACTGCAGCCTCACCCACGATGCACGCTCTTGCATGCAGTCTCACCCGCTCCTCAGAACTGACACATCACCTCAACTGTGTGATGGATTCTCGACACTGGACTGCACATCGCAAGCTCTTATTAACCGGATCCTTGACAATGATGCAAGACCTTGCATCACAGCTCTGCAGCACCTTAAAGCTGATGCATCACCTCGGCTGTGCGACGCATCATTAGCATGGAACCTCGCAATGCTCTGCAGCCAGGAACCAGGGCCCTTGTTCAGTGGGCCAAACTGGATCCCAGTAGATGGCCAGCGCTCCATCGCGGTCAGCCTGAACTTGTGACTTTGTCTGGGTCTGGCGCGACCAGATATAGACAGTTGGCTCTTTGGCGATTTGGGCTTTTTGGTGTTATTTTCACTAAGATCTGTAAAACTCCACTTCTACTGACTGCATTTTTGTAATTTTGGTGTCAAATAATGTATTCAAATCTACTCTATTTTTCAAAATTAGTGCAAGATTTTTCTTGTGTTGCGTTTTCACTTTATGGCTGTTTGTGTGCTTTATACATATTCTGCACATTGCCCCTAAATTAAGCCTTTTTAGTGCCAAGCCACCCAGGGTTAAGTGCAGACTAATTTAGTGGCTTTTGGTGGTTCACCCTGCAATTGATCGTGGTTGTTGCTTGACCAGGGGTCACACCTCAGTCAACCTACAACACACTTTCTCTCAGAGACATATCCCAAAACCCGTCAATGGTTTAAGGAGAACAGACCTGTTATGAAATCTTAACAGAAAGCACATTGCACTTTGTTTTTATTTGCACTTTTTATAGAATGTTTAAAGCACGTTTTTCAAACAACACGTTTTTAATTTTGTACAGTGCAGTTAGCCTTTTACTGTCCTTGTCAACCCTATCTATTTGTAATGGCCTAATATGTTTTGTAAATAGTGCTGTGAGAATCAGGCAGAATTTCGCTAATCTGAAAGTAAAGAGTGAACAAAACTAAATTGTATTTTATCCATTTTCTAAATCTCAGATGGTATAGTCTGAGATTTGTTTCAATTTATTTAGTGTTTTTAAATGTTTTTATGTGATATGTTGTCTTTTATGGTTGTGTTGCACAAACCATATAAAAATTATATTGATTGATATACAAAGCAATAGTAAATGAAATCATTCTGCACCTTATGAGTCCAATTTTGACACTGAATTAGGTAACTCAAGAGTGGTTTATGTGTGGGAAACATGAATGTTTCAAGTAACCCAGTGCAATCCAATGGGCGACAGTGAGAAAACTACTAGTAATCTGTGCTTCTCCCAAGGATATAAGGGGATATGTATGGATGGAATACTTCGAGTGCAGGGACACTTTGATACTGAATATTATTTTCTTTATTCTCTCTCTCTGATTTCCAGCTCCCTGTTGCACCTGCCCTTTTGTAATTCACAGTAGCTTTTCTGTCATCCATCTCAAGCAGCATCAAAACCTAAAACAAAATCTAAATTTCCAAACGTGTTGTCAATAACTCTGCATTGTTTAATATACTCTTCTTTTACATTCAGGATCCTGGATCACTCAATAATGTCATTAGCATTACAGTAAATACATTGCCCAGGTCCTAGCAGTGTTCCAAGAAACAATGGCACTTTTAGGGGGTTTTCCACTCACAGAGCAGTAGATTAAATGTGAAAAAAAGAATAACTGATAAAATTCCCACTTCTCACTTCATGTGCAGGACTTTCGCCCACCACTACCCACAACATACCATGGAGAGATTCATTCTATTACTTTTCCTTGTCTAAGCCAAAAAAGAATACTAAGGGGCTTATTTACAAGGCCCTTGCGCCACTTTTGCTTCATTTTTAACATGGGAAAAGTGACGCAAAAGTGGCGCAAGGGGCTTGTAAATCTGCCCCTAAATGTTCAACTCAGTGGTCCGGGTTGAGTAAAGCCAAGCGGAATATGCCCTGGGGCTCCCTAGTAGTACCAACGTCACTTCAATGTTTGACATCATTGATCTTCATCAAGGCAGTGTTGGTATCAGTCCAGATGTCCTCTAAAGCATTCAGCTGCTTTTTGAGCATCATGCTGAGCATTTCCTGGTATCCCCTCTTTTGGTTGCACCGCTCCTTGAAGAGCTACTGACTTGGATCACTGACACAATATAGAAAACAGCAATGTTGTAATACAAAACTTTTGTGTCAAAAGTATTAGTTTCAAAAATATTGTTTCCCTATACTTATAATGGTAAGTACAAAAATATCTAAAATAAATAGTTTCACACTAAAATCATTAAAAAACATACACAAATATTGTTTTTTAATACATATATATATATATATATATAGTTTAAAATAGTAAATCTGAAATATTTTAAAATATAACATTAATGTAACACAATTTAAATAAACGTCAATAAATGCAAATAATATTTAATACTATATATAAATATATAATTTTATAAACACACACACACATATATATGTTTATATACACATATATATAACGTAACATTATTAATAAAATATGTTTTACATTAGATTCAAATTTGGATTTTTAAAATTTACTACTATAAAAGCATATATCAAGTCCGTGTAAATGCGGTTGAAACGCGTCATGGGCAATGCATTATGCACAATATAACAAAATGGACTAAAAACAACAATAAAAGATAATCGCATTGCATTTTGAAGGAGTACGTGCCTACTTCGGTTTTGAAGTGTCTTCAAATTGGGATTGTTACTCTATATCTACGCATCAGGAAACGGCTGTTCCTGATTCACAGACCCCCTCCCCGGAAGTAGGCTATGCGGCATTCAGCCAGCAGCGAGTCTTTGTAAAAATATATATGTATATATATATATATATATATATATATATATATATATATAGATGAACAAATAATATAAAATAAAAAATGAAACAAAATAATAATAGATATATTTAAACAATATTAAGAAAAGTATTGAAGTCTGGGAATAATAGATATACTATCCCCACTCTAGTGAATGCAGCATTCCAGAGGGGTAAGATTTACTTTTCCCACTCCAGTCTGTGCAACAGTAGGGAAACCATTGGATTTCAGAAGGATTCGATTTACTATTCCCACTCCAGTTTGTGCAACAGTATGGAAAGTGTTGGACTTCAAAAGGGTAAGATTTACTATTACCACTCCAGTCTCTGCAACAGTAGGGAAAGCGTTGGACTTCAGAAGGGTAAAAACCTAGCAGCCCACACTTAAAATATAACTAAAATAATTAAGTATAACACAATTTACGTAATTGATCATTAATTGACTAAAAATGTATAATTATTTGTTAATTACTTATTACTTAATTACCATCCCACCTAAACCCCTAAAACCCTAGCAACCCACAACAAAAATATAACTAAAATAAATCAATATTACATAACGTACATAATTAATTATTAATTAAATTGTTATTAATAAATAAATAATTGATAATTCCTTATTACTTAATTAACTTCCCACCCTATACCCCTACAAACCTAGCAACCCGCTGCAACATTATAAATTACTATTAGCAATTACATAAAAAATATAAATCACTTAATATTACAAACTATATTTAAAAATGTTAACATTTGAACAAATAATAATAACACGTAAAATTAATACATGAACTAAAACACATTCAGATAATTTTAAAAAACTATATTTTTTACAACTATATTATTGAAAACTATATTTAACAACAAAGATATTCTTGACAACGATAATACTTACCTGAAAAAATTGATATTCTTGACAACAATTTTTTTCTTTCCTCGCTCCTCGCTGGAGATTGTTCTAGAAGCACCCCCTCACTCCTCTGAGGTCCCTTCTCTCATTAAGCAATAGACATAAAACTAGAACCTATGGGTCTCAATGCCTTCACTATTAAATACCCTCCAAATCGCTCCACAAATGCATCAAAAAGACTCAAACACTGACTCCTCAAAACTTGCCCTGAAACACTTATCTCAGACCCATACTTCTTTTTCAAGGGAACATCAATCAATTGCCTCATCTTCTACACAAAAGACGTGCACAATGAAGGAATGTCATATATTCCATGCTTAGAATCACCTGCACTAGGAAAACACCTCATGGTCTTAGACTGTCTGTCTCTCCTGCGTCCTTCTGCAGGGCAGACGTTACCATATCTCTATACAACAACGGGAACATTCTAATGCAATCCTCAAATGACAAACTAGCAACAGTGGATGAGATCTTCCCCATCCTCAAGAAGGTGGTGAACAATAAGAACTCACATCCCTTCCAAAGTCCCCCTAGCTACCCTGATGACACTCTTGCACCCCCATTAACACCCATGTTTACCCCAAAATCACTCAGCCCACTCCCCGTCGCTAGTGCTTGCTATCCCACCTTCTCATCTGCTCTATCCACTCTAGAGTCCTCATCTCTGGCTTTGAATCAGTCTATGACTTGCCGACCAATGCACATGCTCCCCCTGCCCTTTTAGGGCACGCATAGATTCCCTCATCCCTGGACCCATTACCTCCCATTCGTGCTTTCTCCCATCCATCGAACTCTCCAGCGAGGTTCTCCTAGGTACTCCCACAGCACCCTCCCGGGTGGACAGAAGTTCTCTTTGTCCGAATCTATATCCCCTAACTTGATTAACCTCATGCCGCCCAGGTCCCCCACTCAGCCCATATCCCCCCTCACCCCCTCCCCATGCCCCCATCTTCACTCAGTCAGGCCCTCTTTAAGGCCTCCTTGGCCTACAAATACCCCAGGCCTTCAATAATGGTTTCTCCTCTCAACTGGGCCTCTCATGTGGCCTCTCCGCCCAGCTGGGCCTCACCCCCAACCCATAGCTACCTGTCACCACATCTCTTGGGAGTGACACCTTGATGAGATTTCACTTAGCCTGCTCCATCTCAAGGATGAACTTCAGAGACTTACATCCATCACCTAAGAGCTACTGCTCACTCGTAGACCTTGATGAATCGGACTGGCTCCCAAACAGGCATGGTACCTTCCCATGAACCTTCACACTTCTAATTTTAGCCCGAAAACAATACCCTCCCCCAGCACCTTCTCTCAACCCTTGAGATTGAATGATGGTCTATCTGACAGTGACATCCACGACCTCTCCCTCTCTTACATCCACACAAAAAATACCAATAAGGCCTGTCGTGGTCAAATCCAAACCATTCAGGCTAACCCTTACAGAGAACCTAGTTACAATCACAGAGCTGTAAACAATGCCAACCTCAAGTGTATTAACATCTCTCGGGCTGCCACTTTCCACACCAATAGCCAACTGAAATGTATGCTCCTCAACTGTAGATAGGCTATTAAACATGCGCCCAATATTTATGACCTCATCCTCACACATGAACTCGATATCGTTATCCTCCCAGAAACTTATTTAAACAGCTCCTCTCCTCCTATTTTAGACTTACTAGTCACCAGACTAGATAGATCTAAGAAACCTGGTCGGGGAATAGCCTGCATCTACTGCAACAACTTCTCTGTGTTTCAGTTAGAAACTGCCACCCTGCCTGCCTGTGAATATCTTTGCATCAACATCGCTAGCAACAATAGTCTCATTTGTAAACTACACACGTTCTACCACCCTCCTGGAGACAATCTGCCATACATTGAACTAATCATGGAAGTCATCACAACCAACAATGACCATCAAGTGACCCAGATCTGCCTCTGGGATTTGAACCTCCACTGGAATGACCTGAATGACAATGCAGTGAACAGCCTTAAATTCTTTCTATCAGACCACCAATTGACCCAAATCTGTGACGGCCCTAATCACAAAAGGGTGAGATATTGGACCTTATTATTTCTAAAATGGACAACATCACATTGGAGTCTATTATCCCCTCTGACTGGACAGACCATTACCGTATTATCTTCCTCATCAATCTGGTGGGGACCCCAAAAAGAGATCAACCAAAGAAAACAAAATAATGGAAAAGGAGTCTTCAAAACATAAACACTAATGAATTATCTATAAAACCCCAAAAATGAAACAGCAGGCCCAACCTGCACACCAAGATGCGCTGGTAACACACCTCCCCACACAAAACCAATCCCCGACTGAAAGTCCAAATCGAAAAGACTGAGCCAATATGCCCATGCTTTTTTTTTTTCCCATTACCGAAGACTTGCTACCTGGGGAGGCCGTATTCTCATTTGTTCGGGCACACTGGCCTGTTAAATTTGTATTGACCCTGGATCTAGGAGGGCTCAGTACTTACATGTGTACTCTACATACTTCTTCAGGATGGATTGAGTATTTTTAGCCTGAAAAATCTAATCAGGCCATTTCCATCGGTTTAATTTCAAGAATCTTCGTTATTTGTGCTTGACCCGGTTCGGGTGGGGTCCTACTGTTTCTCTGACCCTTTTGATATCTTCTGAACATACGGCCCAGTCCTCTTCTCATTTAAGCCCTGATGAAGTCTATATCTATGGACGAAACGCGTTGGCTGTTGTTCTGTGGGCAACACTAAAGAATAAAGAAACCACGTTTTTCTATACCTACATTTAATGGACAGCAATTTCTTAAATGGAACATTGGTGGTGCTCTCCACATTGGTAAAAAAAAAAAACTAATGAATTATCTACCTGCTGTAACAACACCTTGACCCCTCGACTCCTCCCAATCCGGCTTCAGAAAAACCACAGTACGGAAACCGCCCTCCTCGCCGCAACAGACAACATCCGCACCCTACTGGACAAAGGAGAAACAGTAGCCCTCATCCTCCTGAACCTATCAGCGGCGTTCGACACAGTCTCCCACCGCACCCTAATACGCAGACTCTACGACGCAGGAATCCAGGACAAGGCCCTCAACTGGATCAGCTCCTTCCTCTCCGGCAGGACACAGTGGGTCAGACTCCCCCCTTTCCTTTCGGACCCCATACCTACCACCTGTGGAGTCCCCCAGGGCTCCTCCCTCAGCCCGACGCTCTTCAACGTCTACATGGCTCCACTCGCCCCCATCGTCAGAACCTATGGACTCAACATCGTGTCATAAGCAGACGACACCCAACTCATCCTCTCCCTATCCAACGAGCCCAACACCACCAGACTCAACTTTTGAGAAGGCATGGAAGCCGTCGCCAAATGGATGAAAAACAGCTGCCTACAACTAAACACCAACAAAACAGAAGTACTCATCATGGGCCCAAACCCAGACGCCTGGAGCGACACCTGGTGGCCCCCCACCCTCGGACACCCGCCAACCCCCACGGACCACGCACGCAACCTGGGAATCATCCTGGACTCCAAGCTCAAAATGGACCGCCAGATCAACTCCGTCTCGTCTTCCTGCTTCCACACCCTCCGCCTCCTTCGTGAGACCTTCAAATGGATCCCCCTCGAACACCGAAAGACCGTCACTCACGCCCTGGTCACCAGCAGACTTCGACTACGGCAACGCACTCTACGCCGGAATAAACAAAAACCTCACCCACAAGCTACAGAACATCCAAAACGCCGCCGCAAGACTGGTCCTCAACCTGCCAAAACACTGCCACATCTCCCAGCACCTGCGCACACTCCACTGGCTCCCCGTCGAGGCGAGAATCACCTTCAAGATGCTCACCCACGCACACAAGGCCCTCCACGGCACCGGACCAGCTTACCTGAACAGCCGACTCAAATTCCACGCACCCCAAAGGACCCTACGATCAGCCCAGCTCTCCTACACCATGGTCCCCCGCACCAGAAAGATTAGATCGGGAGGCCACTCCTTCTCCTTCCTTGCGGCCAAAGCATGGAACGTCCTTCCGCTCCACCTCAGACAGACAACATCGCTCCCCATCTTCGCAAGAAACCTCAAAACCTGGCTCTTCGACAGACCCCCTCCTTGATGGAATGGAACCTGCATCCCACCCCTAGCGCCTTGAGACCCTTACGGGTGAGTAGTCGCGCTTTAACAAACCCCTGATTGATTGATTGAATGTCCGTGACCTCACAGACTTCTACAATACCTCCATTTTGGATGTCCTTGACTCTATCGCCCCCTTCAACTAAAAAACATATTCAGCAAAGTCCCTAAACTTTGGTTCAATGACAACTTGATTTCTAAAAAACGCAATCTAAGTTTTGCAGAAAGAGCCTGGATATCATCGCCCTCCATGGAACACTTAAAACGCCTAAGATCAGTGAGGGACAAATACAACAGAAGAATCAGAAATGCTAAAGCAACTTTTTTAGAACCCAGTTAGACCAAGCCAGAAATCGACTCAATCCCATCACTCAAACTGTGAGGAGTTGTCTTCCTTCTTCTTGGGAAAAACGAAATTATTGAAAATGACCTGCAATCAGCGAGGGAACTACTTTCGTCTGTCTCACACATCTTTCCACACTCCTCCCAGACTGCTGATCAGATTGGTCCCCCTGGGCAGGTCCCCAAAAACAATGCCTCTTGGCACACTTTCACACCCTTCAATGAAAGAGACATTTACAACATTCTTTTAGCTTTAAACCCATCTACTCACTACATAGACCCTTTACCTCTGACGATCTTCAAGGAGATTAAAGCCGCTATTCCCCCTTATGGTCTAAGATTGTAAATGCCTCACTAAGTCAAGGCACTAACCCTGACTGCCTAAAAGTAGGACAGGTAACTCCCATTGAAAAAAACCTAGTGCAGTTTGTTCAGATCTTAACAACTTCCACCCTATCTCCAACATCCCCACTATGGAGAAACTTCTGGAAAAATGTGTCCAGATCCAACTCTGCAACCACATAGATAACTTTTAACTCCTTGACCAACACCAAGCCGGATTCCGTCAAGGTCACAGCATGGATTCAGCATTCACACACATTGTGGATGACATATGTCATATGCTGGACCTAAATGAATCATGTCTTTTGATACTACTTGACTTATGCCTGATTTCGACAGTGTTAAACACGACAGTCTACTGAACCTACTTGAACGGAGGATGGGCTTATTAGGGTCTGTACTGCAATGGTTTACTTCATTCCTCTACAACAGAACCCAAAGATTCAAGATGAATCAATCCCTTTCTCAGCACTCCGCAGTCACTCTTGGGGTTCCACAGGGATCCACCCTCTCACCCGTTCGCTTCAACTTATTCTTGTAACCTCTAGCAGATTCCTTGACATCTGCTAACATTCATGTATGCAGATGACACTGAATTGTGTCTGAAAAACTCCTCCCCAGAAGACATCTTATCCCTCAACTCTACTCTGCAAAACACTCAACATTTGCTCACTGGCAACCATCTCATGCTCAGCACTGCCAAAACGGAATTGCTCCTCATTACTTCACCAAACCACATTCCCAAGATTGACCTATGGATGAAGCATCGAACAGCCCTCAACTGTTCTCCTCACATTATAGTCTCTGCTAGATCCTTGGGAATTACACTAGACAAATACCTGAATATGCAGGATCACATCAGTACTGTCACCAAAGGAATGAATTACCAGATGAGCATTTTAAGGAAACTTATACACTTCCTCCCACAGGACGACCTTAAGCTTGTGGTCCAAGCTCTTTTATTGCCTAGGCTGGACTACGGAAGTGCCACACTATGCAGCCTACCTAGAAGCTGGCCCCTCTAAGAGCCTCCCTTAACACTGCTGCCAGACTTGTCCCCAGAACAAAAAGAAATAATCACATCTTCCCGGCTCTAAAATCCCTGAACTGGCTCCCTTATGAGGAAAGAATACAACTAAAGATTGTGTGAATAACTCAAAAAACCTTACATTTCAATACCCCCAGGTATTTGGCACAAAAGCTAGAACTATCAGGGGATGCTGATCTTTGCGAAGTGCTAGCTCTCTGCTACTGAAACCACAGATTTTCCATAAAAAGAAAATGTGCTACAGAGCCTTCTCAGATGTCGCCCCAAAGATTTGGTACTCTCAGGCTCCGGATGTCCACCTAATTACGTCTTCTGCCTCCTCAAATAAAGAAGTGAAAACATTCCTGATTAACATGTTTTTGCCCTAAGATAACACTTTTTGTTTATTGATTGTATACCTGCTTGTTTTTCATTTATTAATGTTGACTACTACATTGGTGACTCCCTATAGAGGTCAAGCATATTATTTTGTTTATCCTCGATGTTTGTTCTTCGCTCGTAAATGTGACTAGTTTTGTTTTCACACCTATATCCAACCTCCCCTTCTTGTACAGTGCTCTGATACCCTCTAGGGTCATGTTTGCGCTATACAAAACTTCATAAATAAACAAATCTTTATAAATAACAATATTTCTACACAACAATCTTTTTGTATCACAACATTCTTTATTCAATATTTCTATGTTCCAATATTTGCAACTCAAAATTTAGTCCAAATATCACTGACTTGCCGGAGGATTACCTTAAGCTTTATGTATGGGCTCTTTTTTTGCACAGCCCCAGTACATTATTAAGTACTTCACCTGTTGGAGATGTTGACTTGCTTTCTAAACCATCCTTGACAAGGTAAGGTGGGCCCCAGATAAAGTGGTAAAAAGCAAATCAAAGAGGATGAAACCAATATCCTTCAGCATACCTTCCTGTACACAAATAGCAGATATGGAAATAGCATCACTACTTCCTCCTCAATGGGACTTCTAGAGCACACATCATGCGTCTTATTAAAGTGCTCCACTTGTCTACTGGTTTCACAATGGTATAAGGTGGAGAACCTTAAGCCAACTGACACTTATACCACATGGCCTTCATGTATATAGACATAAAATGGCTTTGTGACTGAAAGAATGTTTTTGGGGAAACCTACGCGATCATTTATCTCCAAGAGGCCATAGATAACGACAAAGGTGGGTGAGCTTCCTAGTGGCTTAACATTATTGTTCTTGGTGGCATTGTCTACCATGACAAGCATGCACTTGTTATCCAAATTGGTAGAAAGACAAAAGGTTGGTGTCTGGGACCATGGGACATGTGTAGGCTAATATGCTAGGACCCTTCACGCTATAAGCAAGTGATATTAAGGTCCGAGCATCCATTTCCAAGGGGCCTTGTTCTATTAAGGATTTAGGCTTACGTGTCACTAATTGTAGTCTACTGCATAGGGGCAACAATCTTTGGGTATTGTTACAGAATTGTATACATTACTCACCACACAATTGTTTCTCTCTTCACGCTCTGAATCTAAGAACTCCTTATGTAGATTAGCCACCCATTTTGGTCCTGAAGAATCGCCATTGAGCTTTCTGGGGATGGTTTAAGGCAAGAAATATGTTGGCCTGTTTAGAACTTTTGGAACATTGACACTCCTTGTGGTCTACTTTCGTTTTCAATCTTAGCAAAGGCTCCTCATAATGAAAACATTTTTTAGGGCATCTTTAGTTAATTTCAACCTTTCCACTTTCCACTTCTTTATCACTTATGTGGCCAATCTACTTTATGAAAATACTAGGGCCATAATAACTTGGCCATCTAGGCTTCTGTCAAAAAGTTCTCCGGCAAACAGCCCTTTCTAGGGGCTCATAGGGCATTGCAGCGCCTGCCCATTGAGGAGCACAGCCCAATGATGACGTATGCCACTATTTGGTGGGTGAGGGCTTGTGCTCCGCAACTATGTTGCCTATGATAAGTTCAGAAATGTATGTACTATTCATGATTTGGACAAATTGACTTCTTCATCCTCTTCGGTACTGAACACTTTGGGGTCGATTCCGATCTCGGCCGGTAGGGCTCCGAATCGGATTCGGCTTTACCGGATCCGATTCGGAGCCCTGTTTCCCGACCGATCCGTACGCGCGTCCGGACGAGCGAGTACGATGCGAAATCGCCGACCGACTCGTCCGGGCATCCCGACCGCTCCGACCGACTCGTTCCCGGCTCGAACCGCACCGACCGACTCGCTCGGACTCGACTCGCACCGCGCAATGGAGACGTTTCCCGACCGGGTGAGTACGATGCGCGCCCGCGAGCAGTCCGACCGAGCCGCACACTCCGGCTCAGAAGAGCTGTCGGAGCCGTACTTCGGGAGTCCGTGTCGGACCCCCTGAACGCTGCAGCCGCGCGAGTCGCACACAGGGGGGACCCATGGGTCCCCCTACCTGTGCGTGTACGGGCGAACCGCTCGCACGTGCACGCGCTGTGGGGGCACCTTGTCCAGCATCGCACCCATTGAGTCAATGGGAGCCCGTGTACGCGTCGTACAACAGGCTCCCATTGACATCAATGGGAGTCCGACCGACCGAGTCCGACAGCATACGGACGCATCGTACTCTGTTCGGGTCGGGCTGACGGGTCCGATTCGGTCGGAAATCTCTCCGGGTCCGGCTCGGTCGGAGAGATTTCCGGCCCGAATCGGAATCGGCCCCTTTATCTTTATTTATCTTTTATATCATGTAATTTATTATTGAGTTTTAAAACTTCCAACTACTGTAGCATTGTGATATTGGAGTGGGCATTCGTCTTGCTATAACATTTATATCCTCTAAAGAAAACAGCAGTACATCTGTTATAGTAAATATCAATTTCCATCTCTCCCTACCCTTCCAATCCTTCCCCCAGTAAACTTGGAAAATGGTTAAAGTGCCTTTACATTTTCCAGCATCCATCAGTTGTCAGAATATAAGGGATAATGTATCCCCTGCTGTACATTATAAGGATGTTGCAAGTCACAGAGGAGTTCCATAATCATATAGAGGAACAAAGACAAAGACCGAGTTCATTTATAAAGTTATGGAACTCAGAGGTAACTTACAATATCCTTATCATGTATGCCAGGGGGTACTTTATCCCATATAATACATGGTCACACCATCACTTTTCACACAAACCACTTAAAACCTTGGTACATACCTCTTTTATATGAAAGAGTGATCACATTTGCAAACATGAAGAATAAAAATAAAACCTCAAGTGCAAATTAAACACATCAAAAACCCTGTTAGATAGTTGTTGCAAACATATGTTAGAAACAGTTCAATGCAAGTAAGTTAAAAAAACTGTAGTAGCTCGGAATGTGTAGGAACATGCCAAAAGTATCTAACTTTTCTCTCTCTAAGGAGTGCAAAAAGTAAGTATATTCTTTCTGTAACGTCAGAACTCGACAGTAATAACTTATAATAGTCAAGTTCTGACGTGTTTTCTTTATACTCTGTGACTGGTTGAATCACTAGTCGCTGATTATAATCAAATTAGAGACTTTATACAGGGATTACAGAATCTCATGTATTATAGCTAAATACAGTCCCAATTGAGACCAGATAGCTGTTGCCTTTCAAACAATACTTTTCAACATTTGACCTTTATAGGTCGCCGTGCAGAGATTAATTTGTTGCTTGACTTTCTAATGATCAAACAGATTTAAGGCTCACAATCAAGTAGGGCAAGGGACAATAGGTATAGCTTTTGAGAGATAATCTACTAGACGGCTTCACGTTGCTTCATAGCTTTTATCATTATTGATGAGTTTCTCCATAACTAACGTATTACATAGTCTGAGATACCAAAGTTTTAGGGATGATGTCTCATTTTTCTTCCAGTATGCATCTAGCAGTATGAACTAGACTAGACAGTTCATATTAATATGTGGTCTGACTTTGTTTGATATTTTAATTCAGGTGATTTGAGACCTAGTAGAACAAACGTCATGGGTTGCCTACGATTGTTTTCATTGCAACTAGCATTTCTTTCCACTACTGTCTTATCTGGGAGCAGATATGTTGGAAGGCCCCAATTTGCACATGTCCCCTTACATACAATTGGCCGACACTGTTAAAACCCTCTCACAAACAAGTGGCAGCATGTGCCCGGAGGTACAAGACAATCCAACCCCACATATAGTGAAGCCACATTCAATGTCCCATTAAAAACCACAGCACACTTAATGGACAATCCAAACATCTTAAAAGGAGCCAACCTCATCTGAACTACAACAGGCCAACTGAAAGTATAACAAACGTCTGACATTGCAGGTAATCATAATGGCCCATCATAAGCCCATAGACTGCCATAATAGCTACAAGATCACCAAGACATTTAATAAAAATCCTCTTGTCTGCATGATAAACTCTCCTAAGTAGAGGCAACAAATTCTTATTCAAAATAGAATATAGTACTCAAGGACAGCAGGATATCCTCTATAGAGGAAATATCATTAGGCTGCTTGGAGAGATCCCTGAATTAAAAGATATAACATGGACTGATTTGCTAGCAGTGAAATTCCTCGCAAATGACAGTCCCGCACGACCAAAACTCACATTACCAACTTGGCGATCCAATGAAATAGCATCAATGCTCATAACCAAGGTCAAGGTTTTAGAAAGCTGGAGCATAACACTAAAAAGATTCCAGCCTCCTGGATAACCATTCTTTCTGCTAGAAAGAAATACACCACAGCCCCCCACAGTAATCACCGTCCAATCAGTACTTCAGGGTGAAAGAAGCAACTCCATTGCACGAACTGACATGTTAAGGCCAAAGAAAGAGTTTGCACCTCAAATGGATTCTCAATGGGACTGGATCCCTGCAGTTTTAAATGCCTAACACTCCACATGAATCTACCATTTGAATGAGCCAGCACCTGAACTTACGGCCCTGAATTTCCTACCTTTGAATATAGCTGGGGCGAAATCGCTGCTGCAAGATGGCTCTCCTCTGCAGCATTGGTCAACTATTGACAGAATTGCACTTCAAGAAAATTGGTCAGTGGTGGATTTCCCAGTAGTAGGTTTTATACATCATAAAACCATGGTCAGAAAATCCAAACGCTATGGAAGACCGCAAGGGGGCCTAGCTGTCTACGTATCACTCAGCCTAAACGTCACTATGGCAGAACTACCCCACGTAGACTTAGGCCTCCAAATCATCAAACTTTGCAACAGGGCCTAAGACAAGAGACCTCTAATACTTTTGTTTAACATCTACTTCACCCAAATTTAGCAAAGAAAACACACTAATAGAAAAATAACCCATCCACTATAATAACCCACAAGCAGGGAAACCCGACATTGGACATAATACTGACAGGAGATTTGAACTCAAACTTAATCCATACCATAGACGACGACACACTTACCACTGACAATTCATTTTGGAACTTTCTGATACTGGCAAACTCAACAGCCAAAATTTTAGACCTCAATTGGGAAAAATTTGTCATGACTGTGGAATTTATTGGAATGAGGGTCCTAAATGGAAGATTTGTAGATGACACACCACCAAACTACACCTATCTTGGTCCAAATTAACCAGCCATTGACTATACAATAGTCTCTCTACCTCTGATCGCACTGGTGAAGCACTTTTCAATAAAATGTAGAACATACCATGACCATTCCTTCCAACTCCTATCATTAGGAGTAATCACACGTTTACACACACTGGCCCCAGCAGAAACGGGCATGACAAGCACAACCAATTTAAAGCCACTTCAATGATCTAACAAATCCCCAGTAGACCTTATATCTCAGGCTAAAGCCCTAATGATACACAGTATTAACAGCACTGATTGTCTACTTGCTGCTTGATTAGGCCTTGGTGCTGCCTCATTAATGCAAACGTCCTTAGTGACACCAGGTCCAGCTGCCTTAGAAAGAAAGAAATCTGGCCTCCCAGCCCTGCAAAGAAAGAAGCCACACATATTGCCACACATATTGCCTACCTGCAAAAAGTTAAAAAGGGAAGAAATGAGAGTAGCCAGACAACTGAAAGCAGCCCCACTGAAGTCCTCTCTTTCAGAACATCTGAAACATCTAAAGAAAGAGTATAAAAAGAGTATAAAAACAACTCTGGCAACATACCAACGCTGTGAACTATGCTTTCTGGACCAAGCTAATATATAGCGCGAGGCAAACTAACCTGAGGAAATTTTGGAAACCATAAACAACCTTAAGGAAAAAGGATAATTAACTCAAACATTACAGAGGAATCATGGGTGATCTGTCTTGCAAACATATTTCCAATAAACCAATGACCTCCGAAAGCAGAACACTTCTGAGTGCAATCAATTAGGTTGCCAGGAACTAAAACCGCACCTGCACCAAGTGCTGGAAATTCTTACTCTCCACCTCAAATCCAAAAACTCCTACTCAAAGGACATTGTGAATGAGCGCCAGGGTCAAATGGCCTTCCACAAGCCATTTTTAAAAAAGATGTAGCATTCTGGTCAGTACTATTTGCCATGCTGTTCAAGGACGTTTAGCTCAGTGGCACTGTACCTGAGAGTTGGTGAGGCTCCATAATAAATCCTATATTTAAAGGAGGTGACAGGACAAGCCCAGCTAACAATAGACTCATAGCTCTCCTTGATTCAGAAGCGAAACATAATGTGTCCCTACTACTGGCGGATTTAACTGACTGGTCAAAACAAAACAATATTATCCCACTAAACCAGCCTGGGTTTAGAAAAGATGCAGGCACAACAACAAATATACTACCAACTGTCTTTCTGATTGACCAATGCAAGCGGGCTAAGAAAAAGCGACACCTATGCTTTATTGATTTCAAAACAGCTTTCGATTTTGTAAACTGTGCACTATTGTGGAACAAGCGGAAGAACCAGGTTCTCCCGAAAAAACTGCTATGAGCAATCCAGTCACTATACTTTGAAACTTGGATTCAAATAAAAATTGGGGCTGGTACCAGAATATCCAGAAAGATCTCTACTCATCAAGGAATAAAACAGGGATGTGTGTAAGGGCCTCAACTCTTTAACCTCTTTATGGAAGATCTATCACCAGCCATGAATCAGGAAAACTCCCATCCTCCCCGGTTGGGTCACCTTCGTCTCACTCATCTATCATTTACAGATGAAATTGTGATCTTTAGTTTAGCTAAAGTAAGCCTACAAAGATCAGTTAATATCCTGGCATGGTAAGTGAGAACTAACCATCTGGAGGTCAAGGTGCCAAATCTAAAACAATGTCTGTCGGTTATCGAGCTGGACAGGCCCCCACAATGGTATTAAATGATGCCTGACTAGAAACAGTATCTAATTACAATTATCTGCAACTGTACCTCGATTTCAGAGGAAACTTCTTCCACCAAAAACAATATATGGAGAAGAAGGGGCTTGCGTTAATCCATGCCTTTGCAATCTTGGCAAAAAAACGGGTGGATCATCCTTTCAACCATTCTTATCAGTCATCACTGCCAAACTTCTACCAATCATTACATACACTAGGTTGGCCATGAGAGGGCAGTATGCAGCAATAGTGGATAAAACGCAGACTAACACCTTTAGGTGAGTGTTCAACCTGCCCCAAAGCACATTGCCAGCACATTGCGGGCTCGTATTTGGGCTAATTAGGCAAGACCTGCAAGAAGAACAACAGCAATGAAAAGTTGGTATAAGATCAGTCGAGATCAAGATTCCACACTAAACAACGCGTTATGGTCAGCTCTTCAAAGTGATCAGTGGTTGGAACACTATAAATATCTGAATGCCTCACTCAAACAACTGTGGGGCCGATTCGATCTCAGGCGGTAGGGCTCGAATCGGATTCGGCTTTACCGGATCCGATTCGGAGCCCTGTTTCCCGACCGATTCGTACGTGCGTCCAGGCGAGCGAGTCACGATCACGCAAATCTCCGACCGACTCGTGTCGCGAGACCCAACCGCACCGACCGACTCGTTCGCAAAAGCCGACCGCTCCGACCGACTCGCACGGACACGACTACGCACCGCGCAATGGAGACGTTCCCGGCCGGGTAAGTACGATGCGCGCCTCGAGCAGTCCGACCCGACTCACGGTCGTCCGGCTCGAAAGAGCAGTCGGAGCCGCACTTTGGGGTCCGTGTCGGAACCCCTGTACGCGTAGCCACGCGAGTCGCACACAGGGAGGACCCATGGGTCCCCCCTACCTGTGCATGTACGGCGCGACCCGCTTTGCCGCGTACCCGCTCTAGGGGGCGCCCTTGTTCGCTTCGCACCCATTGAGTCAATGGGAGCTCGCGATATGCGTTGTACGACCGGCTCCCATTGACTTCAATGGGAGTCCGACCGAATCGAGTCCGATGGCATGCGTGCGCATCGTGCTGGTTCGGTCGGATCATAGGGTCTCGATTCGAGTCGGAAATCTCTCCGGGTCCGGCTCGGTCGGAGAGTTTTCCGGCCCGAATCGGAATCGGCCCCTGTGTCTATGGGCATCCGCCATTCGACTCCTTTGAAAATGCGACCAATAGGGCAGTAAAGCTACAATCTTGTCTTGTCTCATGCATGGATGGTAATCAAATACTATGGCAATCCTCATTTCAGCACATATAAAGCGCAATCTCATAATTCTGCGCATGGGTAACTTACCAACACTAGCAAACCAACCAATTTGGAAACACCTGGTCTGACATCATGTAGGCTTTGTAAAGGAAAAAAAGAAGAAGAACTTATTCATTGGATCTGCACCTGTCCCAAACTGCACAAGCTTTGCTCACAACTATTAAAGAAAAGTTTCAACGACAGGGGTATTTGTCTCCTGTGCTGCTGCCCCGCCCTTAGGAACGAACGCCGACGACTTCTTCGCCCAGTTTGTATCACCAAGGGAACCAAGACATGTAGCGAAGCATCAGCCTTGTGCTTTTCTAAAACAACCACGATGGCCTTGGCAAGACTGGGGAAATTTACTCATCTGATTAGAATGGCTCTAAAGGCTGCTAACAAACACAATCAAACCAGGATGTCCTGCACGGTATAACAAGGGGGATAAAGCAGCCACCCCCCAAACAAGTGTAGAGCCCTGACCCTACTCTCCTGTCCTACAGAGACCGTACAATATAAATGGCTCCAAATGGAAGGGCCAAGGAGAATTACCCACAGATTTCCGACCTACAGACTGCCGAAGTAGAAAAACACCAAGGTTTATGCAAGTATCTTAGAAACTTCGTGCAAGGACTCATGACAATGACCACCGTGCTGGCAGATCGAGCTGGAGCCGCGGGGAGGGGACATAGTACATGAACAACATTTTTTTTTTTTATTGGTAGCTTCTACATTTTTACTGCAATCATTCTTTTATCAGCCCGTTCTTATGTTTTTACTGTAATGATTTTAATTAATTGTACAGTTAATAAAAAAATCTGACAGGGGTATTTGTACATGTAGGGAATGCATAATAGCATGTCTTAATCCTGGAGAACCGCAGTTAAACTGCAAATATGTTACATTTCTGGCAATGGTCCCAACCAAATACATTTTGAATGTAATATTCTCGTGACCAGTCTACTAGCACAACCTAAAAAATGGTCTAACCTGCTTGGGTCAAATAGGCAGCTGAAGATAATATATATAATCCTGGAGAACCGCAGTTAAACTGCAAATATGTTAAATTTCTGGCAATGGCCCCAACGAATACATTTTGAATTTAATATTCTCGTGACCAGTCTACTAGCACAACCTAAAAAATGCTCTAACCTGCTTGGGTCGAATAGGCGGCTGAAGATATTATATATATATATATATATATATATATATATATATATATATATATATCTTCATCAGTTTGTCCAGAGATGAATATATATATATATATATATATATTCACTGAAAAACCATAGGTTTCAGACATGTTATAGTTACAAATTAGCATTTAAAAAACCTTTGAAATTCACTGAAAAAACCATAGGTTTTAGGGACAGTTATAGTTACTTGGACATTGCACTCGTACAAAACCCGTGAAATTCTCCCGTTATAGTTAGTTCAGCTAACTATAACTCGCCCTCGCAATGCACTGCTGATGACGTCACATATTACATCACTCATGACATGGTCAGTGACATCACTGATGACATCACTGATGACATCTCAAATGACATCACTGATGACATCATCCAGTGACTGTGTGTTTCTGTAAAGTTTAAATATTTTTAATATATATAGGAAAAGACGTATTGAAGAATGAGTGGGTGTGTAAGTGTCTGTATGAATGATTTAGTAGGTGCGTGACTGACTCTATAAGTGAGTGATTTAACGTATCTTACTGAATGCATGGGTTAGTGACTAAACTGGGTGAATGTCTGTATCCGTCTGTCTGTTGCTGTGTAAGTGGCTGCATGTGTTTGTGAATAGCTAAATGAGTGTCTATATGAGTTATTGAATGCTTGTCTGAGTATATGTATGGGTGCCTGAGTGTTTGTGTGGGAGGGGTGTGTGCAACTCTGTGCATAGATGTGTGAGTGGGTGATTCACTGGGTGGATGGTTTCAAGAGTGCATCTGTGATAGACTGTATGGGTGGGTAAGTGTGTGTAAGAGTGTGTTAGTGAGTGAATGTATGTCCCAGTGGTACATGTGTGAGTAACTACATATGTGAAAGGCAGTATATATGTGTGTTGGAGTATATAAATAGCTATAAGCAAGAGTGAGTGATTGTGATAGTGGCTGTATGGATGAGTGTCTGCTTGTATCAGTGATTGTATAAGAGCGTAACAATGTGCTACTATTTGTATGAGTAAGTGAGCTGGTGTGTGTATAACTGCATAGGTGAGTAAATGGCAGTGTGTTTAATTATTTGCATGACTGACTAGGTGTCTGAGTATCTCTATGGATGAGTGGCGTTGTTTGAGTGTCTATATAGGAATAAGAGTGCATATGATAGTCCTGTACTGAGTGACCGTAAGTATGAGTGACTGTACGGGTGAGTGAGTGGATGTGTGTGTGTAGACCTAAGAATCAGTGAGTGGGTATGTAGTTATTGGTGTTGGAGTGTCTATGGTTTTGCGAATGGCAGTCTGTAATTTAGAGTGGGTGTATCAAAGATTATATTAGGGTGTGAGGAGGTGCATCAGATTATCACGTGGATGATGTCATCAGTGATGTCATTTGAGATGTCATCAGTGATGTCATCAGTGATGTCACTGACCATGTCATGAGTGATGTAATATGTGACGTCATCAGCAGTGCATTATGGGGCGCGAGTTATAGTTAGCTGAACTAACTATAACGGGGGAATTTCACGGGTTTTGTACGAGTGCAATGTCCAAGTAACTATAACTGTCCCTAAAACCTATGGTTTTTTTCAGTGAATTTCAAAGGTTTTTTAAATGCTAATTTGTAACTATAACATGTCTGAAACCTATGGTTTTTTCAGTGATTTCAAAGGTTTTTAAATGCTAATTTGTAACTATAACGTGTCTGAAACCTATGGTTTTTTCAGTGAATTTCAAAGGTTTTTAAATGCTAATTTCTAACTATAACGTGCCTGATACCTACGGTTTTTTCAGTGAATTTCAAAGGTTTTGTAAATGACAATTTTTAAATGTATTAATTGTTATATTAATTTTTTTCATACTGATTTACTACATTTTTAGAAATTTTTTTTTACATATTTTATTTTTTAAATTACATTGTAATTACATTATACATTACATTACAAAAAATACTTTCTCAGAATGAATTACTTTAGTTTAAATACTTTGCACATAGGCAATAGACTTTTAAGTACAGTAGTTACAGTTGTTGCAATGGGCAACACATTTTCAAACACAATGCAACATTCAGCTCAATGTGAATTTCTAGTTAAATGCAATTAGTTACTTTATGGATTACTTTTCTAACCACAGGACTGGATCCTAGATTCAGTCCTGGGACATCTCCTGTAAACAGTTGAGTAAAAGCGTTTTGGTTACAGTCGTGATTTTTAAGGAATATTATTGTATTTTAAAGTTGACACTTAGAAACTTTTCCTCATAGAATCACCAATGTTATCCTATGGAAGGAAATTCACTTAGCAGGTAAAAACTGTTATCGTTACTTTTTCTTACTCAGTGTTGGATCCTGGATCCAGCACTGGTGCATCTCCTGTAAACAGTTGAAAGAATGCGTTTAAGTCATACAGGTGATTTTTAAGGAATATTTGTAGTTTGTAAAAATCAACACTTTGAAACTTTTTGCTGAAAACCAGACAATGGATTCCTATGGAAGAAAATATAAGTTACTGGTAAGTACGGTTAAAATTACTTTTCAGGGTCAGTGCTGGGCTAAAAGATGCAGCACTGGGTTCTCTCCTGATAACAGGTGAGTAAATTGGTATTCGTACTTTGGTTGATTTTAGAGGAATATTATAAAGTTCAAAACTCCACACTTAGAAGAATTTCCAAGTGAAACCAGTCAATGTTAGCCTATGAAGGTAATTCAAGTTACCGGTAAGTACGGTTAAAATTACTTTTCAGGACCAGTACTGGGCTGAAAGATGCAGCACTGAGGTCTCTCCTGATAACAGGTGAGTAAATCGGAATTCGTATTTCGGCTGATTTTAGAGGAATATTTTAAAGTTCCAAAACTCCACACTTAGAAGAATTTCCAAGTGAAACCAGTCAATGTTAGCCTATGGAAGGAAATTCAAGTTACTGGTAAGTACGGTTAAAATTACTTTTCAGGACCAGTACTGGGCTGAAAGATACAGCACTGAGGTCTCTCCTGATAACAGGTGAGTAAATCGGAATTCGTATTTCGGATGATTTTAGAAGAATATTTGCACAATGGTGAAGGGAGGGGGCGGGGCCTGAGGTGACATCTGTGCAAACGCGCCCTGTGGCGCGTTTTAAGTTGGGGATTAAGTCCCCTGAATCCTGAGGGTCCCTAGGGGCCAGCTAGCCCACCAGGAACCTCCAATATGCGCCAGAGGCTGCGTTGCAGAGACGTGTAGAGAGGCCACACCCTTTTTACACCTCTCTGCAACGCAGCTCTGTGGCGCTTTCTGGATGTACCTGTTGGGCTAGTTGGCCCAGGGACCCTCAGGATTGAAGGGGATTTAATTCCCATCTTAAGAACGCGCCACGGGGCCTGTTTGCACACATGTCACCTGAAGCCCCGCCCCTCCCTTCACCACTGTGCAACGCGCCCCGTGGCGCGTTTTGAGTTGGGGTATAGTCCCCTTGAATCCTGAGGGTCCCCTGAGTCCAACTAGCCCACCATACACCTCCAAAGCGCCACAGAGCTGCGTTGCAGAGAGGTGTAAAAGGGGTGTGGCCTCTCTACACGTCCCTGCAACGCAGCCCCTGGCGCATATTGGAGGTTCCTGGTGGGCTAGTTGGCCCCTGGGACCCCTAGTATTCAAGGGGAATTCGTTCCCTCTCTGCAAACGCGCCAGGGGGCGCGTTTGCAGAGTGGTGAAGGAAGGGGGCGGGGCCTGCGCGGGCCCGATCGTTTAAAAAAAAAAAAAAATTATGTTTTTGGGCCCTGGAGACCCCATCCCCCAGGGCCTTACCCTCTTTTAAATTTAATTTTAAAAAAACGGGAAGGGGGCCGCGTGGCCCCCTTCCCTGGGCCTGTATTGGCCCCGGGGACCCCATCCCCGGGGCATGGCCTTTTTTTATTTTCTTGGGAGGGGGCTGCGTGGCCCCCTCCTCAGGCCATTTAAGGCCCCGGGGACCCCATCCCCCGGGGCCGGCCTTTCCATTTTTTTTTTACATTTTTTTTACATTTTTTTCTTTTTTGGGAGGGGGCCCCCTCTGGTCCACTACTTGCCCTGGGACCCCATCCCCCGGGGCTGGCTCCTCTCCGTTGGGGACTGTGGGGGGTCCCCAATCCCCTCACAGTCCCGCCGGCTCCCCACATCCCTTGGGAGCCGGCATTGCTAGTTCCACATGGGGAGCAGCTGACATGCTGCTCCCCATGTGGAAAGCAATCGGCTTTGGATATTGGAAGAGAGAGCAGGCTTTCCCTGCTCTCTCTTCCAATATCCAAAGCAGTTTGCTATGGCAGGACGGGAGCCGCGAGGCTCCTGTCCCTGCCATAGCAGAATCACAGTGTCCCGGGGTAGGCACCCGGGACACTGCAGGAGCTGGCCCTGGGGGTGGCGGTCCCCAGGGCCATCAAGGCGCTCCAGGAGGGGGGCCGCGGCCCCCTCCCTACATCAGCACAGCCCCGGGGAGGTGGTGGTCCCCGGGCTTCGGGGTCCAAAACGGACCCCTCATTTTAATTTGTTAGTGCCCCGGGAGGTGGCGGTCCCGGGGCGTGTGGGGGGCTGGAGCCCCCCACACAGGTTGTTTAATTTTTTTAAAAAGCCCCGGGAGGTGGTGGTCCTCGGGGCTGCGGGAGGGCTCAGAGCCCTCCCGCACCATTTTTAAAAGAAAGCCCCGGTGGGTGGCGGTCCCCGGGCTTGGGGGCCCTTTGAGGCCCCCACACATAAAATTAAACCTCCTACCATGCCCCCGGGACTTGGGCCACCCGGGGCAAAATACAGTCGGAGCGCGGAGACCGCGCTTCGATTTTTTCGGCAGGATTCGCGCACCCTGAGCGCATCCTGCCGATTTAAAAAATTTTTTTTTTTTTAGCCCTGGGGTCCTTGTGGGACCCCTGAGCAATCCTAGGGGGTCAGGGTGTTTCTACCCTGCCCCCTTTGTGCGCTTTGCGCACTTGTTTCTGTCCCTCGGTTCTACCGAGGGATAAAATGGCTGCCAACATTTCCTGAATCGGAATGTTGACAGCCAGCTGACAGCCAATTAACATGCAGCTCGTGATCGGGACGGTGCGCGCAGGGTGCGCTCAGGGTGCGCGAATCCTCCGTGCCCATAGATATATATGTACTTTTACTTTTGATTTTCTCAGCAACTACTGAACGGATTTACACCATTTAACAAAAAGGGTTCTTTCTGAACCAAGAACTACCTCTTGCCAAATTTGGTGTAATTCCGTTCAGCAGTTCGGGCTGTAGCCGTGTCTAAAGTTTCCTATGGAAAATTGCATGGGGAAAACACGTTTGGGACCCCCCTTTTTCTCGGCCCCCGCTTGACGAATCCCCCGAGACTTTCAGGGTAGGAGCGGACCGGAGCGCCCCACATAGTTTGAAAATTTTGCGAAGATACGTCAACCGGCAAGAGAGTTATTTCAAATAGAATGTCGCGGATTTCCTATGGATAATAGGTTGTAACTATAACTATCTACTGGCGACCGCCAGTAGATAATATATATATATATATATATATATATATATATATATATACCAATGTAACTTATCTTCAGCCGCCTATTCGACATACACAAATATCGAGTCTATAAATATTGTGATGCAGAAATATCGACAGGAAGAATAGCGTGGTCAAGAATATCGACTTGCAGGTAAGAAATATCGTTTTGGAAATATCAAAGTTGCTAATATCATTTGCAAAAATATAGTTGGTTAAAATATCGATGTTTTAAATAGTGCTATGTATTTTAGTATGTATTTTAAAAGAATGTGATCTATTTTGTTTGTATAAGAATTTGTTTAGTTTTTTAATATATGTGTTAAATTTTTAGTAGTTATTAATTTTATCTTAATTAAATTTTGCGTTTTTAAGTTCTGTAGCGGGTTGTGGGTTTATAGGGGTATCGGGTGGGAAGTAATTTAATTATAATAAATTAATGATTTTTTTTATGTATTAGTATTAATTTAATTTAGATTTTCTAGTGTTAATTGTGGGAATTAATTTAATTATTAATTATTAATTAATTGGCTGTTAATTATTAATAATCAATTAATTGGCAATTATGTTAATTGTGTCATTTTTTAGGAGCGGGTTGTGGGTTTATAGGGGAATAGGGTGGGAAGTAATTTAATTATAATAAATGTATTAATATTTTTAATGTATTAATATTTATTTAATTTATATTTTATAGTGTTAATTGTGGGAGTTATTTTATTATTAAATATTTATTAATTGGTTGTTAATTATTATTAATTAATTAATTTGTAATTAATTATGTTATTTATGTCATTTTTTTAGGAGTGGGTGGTGGGGTTTATAGGAGAATAGGGTGGGAAGTAATTTATTTATAATTAATTAATAATTGTTTGTTAATTAATGCTAATTAATTAATTACAATTAAAATATGTCAATTGTGTAATTAATTTTTTATGTAAGTTGTGGGGTTTATAGTGGTAAAGGGTGGGAAGTAAATTCTAAATTAATTAATAAGTTGTTGTTAATTGATAATAATTTATTCATGTAAAATTAGTTATGGAAATTGTCTAATGATTTAGGTGTGGGTTGTGGTGTTTATTGGGGTAGAGGGTGGAAAGTAATTTATGTGTAATTAATTAATAATTAGTTGATTATTAATATTAATTTATCAATTGATAAATATTTGTGGTAAGTGTTTATTGTTATTTTGTGAGTGTGTTTTGTTTTTATAGGGGTAATGTCTGGGGAGTAAATTAATTTTTATTTGTTTAAATAAAATAAAATTTAATAATATTTGTTTAATTCATAATTAATTATGTTAATTATGGAGGTACATTTAAAAAAAATGTAAATATGGGTTGTGAATTGTGTGGTGTTATCGGGTAGGAAATAAAAATATTACATTTATGTAATAAATAATATTTTTGTTTATAAAAATGTTCTATTAAAAAATACTTCTTTGTTTTTAAATTAATTTTGAATTTTTTAAATAATCTTTCTAGGCATTAGGTAGATCTTTTTAACATTCTAATCTCTTTCTATCTTTTGTAATATTTAAAACTTTTATATATGTTTTATTTTTTGTTTTTTAAAATCTTTTGTGTTGTTGTTGATTTGTTAGTTTTTAATTTTGAACTGAGTCCAGTGGAAATATAAATTTTTACCCCACCGCTATCCAACACTTTCCCTATTGTTGCACAAACTGGAGTGCGAATAGTAATTTTTACCCCTCCGCTATCCAACACTTTGCCCTACTGTTGCACTCACTGGAGTGGGAATAATAATTTTTACACCTCCGCTATCCAACACTTTCCCTACTATTGCACCCACTGGAGTGGGAATAATAAGTTTTACCCCTCTCGCTATCCAACACTTTCCCTACTGTTGCACTGTCTGGAGTGGGAATAGTAATTTTTATCTCTCCGCTATCCAACACTTTTCCTACTGTTGAACCCACTGGAGTGGGAATAGTAAGTTTTACCCATCCGCTATCTAACACTTTCCCTACTGTTGCACCCACTGGAGTGGGAATAGTAATATTTACCCCTCCGCTATCCAACACTTTCTCTACTGTTGCACTCACTGGAGTGGGAATAGTAAGTTTTACCCCTCCACTATCCAACATTTTCCCTACTGTTGCACCCATTGGAGTGGGAATATTAAGTTTTACCCCTCCGCTATCCAACACTTTCCCTACTGTTGCACTCACTGGAGTGGGAATAGTAATTTTTACCCCTCTGCTATCCAACATTTCCTTTACTATTGTACTTACTGGAGTGGGAATATTAAGTTTTACCCCTCCGCTATCCAACATTTTCCCTACTGTTGAACTCACTGGAGTGGGAATAGTAAGTTTTACCCTCTGCTATCCAACACTTTCCCTATCGTTGCACTCACTGGAGTGGGAATAATAATTTTTACACCTCCGCTATCCAACACTTTCCTTTACTGTTGCACCCACTGGAGTAGGAATAGTAATTTTTACCCCTCTGCTATCCAACACTTTCCCTACTGTTGCACTCGACTGGAGTGGCAATAATCATTTTTACCTCTCTGCTATCAAACACTTTCCCTACTGTTGCACCCACTGGAGTGGGAATAGTAATTTTTACCCCTCTGCAATCCAACATTTCCTTTACTATTGTACTTACTGGAGTGGGAATATTAACGTTTTACCCCTCCGCTATCCAACATTTTCCCTACTGTTGAACTCACTGGAGTGGGAATAGTAAGTTTTACCCCTCCGCTATCCAACAATTTCCCTACCGTTGCACTCACTGGAGTGGGAATAATAATTTTTACACCTCCGCTATCCAACACTTTCCCTACTGTTGCACCCACTGGACTGGGAATAGTAATTTTTACCCCTCTGCTATCCAACACTTTCCCTACTTTTGCACTCACTGGAGTGGCAATAATCATTTTTATCTCTCTGCTATCCAACACTTTCCCTTACTGTTGCACCCACTGGAGTAGGAATAGTAAGTTTTACCCATCCGCTATCCAACACTTTCCCTACTGTTTCACCCACTGGAGTGGGAATAGTAATTTTTGCCTCTCCGCTATCCAACACTTTCCCTACTGTTGCACTCACTAGAGTGGCAATAGTCATTTTTATCTCTCTGCTATCCAACATTTTCCCTACTGTTGCACTCAATTATTATTATTATTAGTTAGCTTGTAAAGCGCCTGGTTACTCCAAACGGAGTGTCCCCACGCTAGGACATCAATGAAAAACCCAGCGACAGTCCTGACCTAGCGACCTTCCTGCGCACAGGACTGACAGAACAATAGAAGGCAAGAATATTACTTCCGTCCACCAGAAGGGTGTCGGAAGAGCCAAGTTTTCAAATTTTTTTGGAACAAAGACTCCGACACGCAGGTCCTAAGATCCGCGGGCAGGTCATTCCATGCCTTAGCTGCCAGGAAGCCAAAAGATCTCCCTCCGGCTCGAACCTTCTGCACCCTGGGCACAATCACCCTAGCAGAGCCAAGCGATCTTAGATCCGCGGGCGGGCGCGTGAAACTGTAAGAATGGGGAGCAGGAATCGCGGCCCCTTCTGACTAAGGATCCTATGACCAAAGCATAAGGCCTTAAAAGTAACTCTGGCCTGAATTGGGAGCCAATGAAGTTTCTTCAGAGCTTCCCCCACCGAGACCCGCCTAGGGATGTTCAAGATCATCCGGGCTGCAGCATTTTGGATCTTCTGCAGAGGTTCAAATTTCTAGCAGTCACCCCTAGGTACAATGGAGTGCAAACTTTAATTTTAAAGACTATTAAATATTGTAATGTGTTAATTTATAATATAATGTTTTTTTAATTAGATTTTATGTTATAAGTGTATGTAAATATATATATATTTATTTGTAAATTTGTATATATTTATAAAATTATAAAATAAATTAAAATTAATAGTTTATTAATTGTTTTAAAGGATATATATATATATATATATTACATTTTATATATGTATGTTTAAATATTTTTTAAATTACATTTATTTTATTATATTTGTTAAAATGTATATTAAATCTAAACAATTTTTTTAAGTTAATTTTATTATTTAATATAGTTAACATTAATTTTTATTTAGATTAAAAAAATCGATATTTTGTACATCTATATTTTTTACATCGATATTTTTTTTCGATATTTCTGTACTTACAATTTTAAATATAGGATGTCAATATTTTTGACATCGATATTTTTGCATCGATATTTGTGTATGGGGATATTTTGGGAATCGATATTCTGTCAGTGAACCACGGACGACACCCAACTCTACATGAAAATCTCGTCAGTCAGATACATCCGGCCCCTAAATAGCACTCGACACACAGTTCATTCCTGGCTATCCAGCAACCATCTCAAGCTCAATCCCAACAAGACAGAACTCCTCCGCATCCGACCCAAAGAAAACTCCTTTCCTGTAGCTAGCTGACTCAATAACATCACTGCACTAAACTGCAAACTGCCCATCTCCAACTCTGTTAAATCCCTGGGAATCATACTCAACAGTCACCTAAGCATGAAGGAGCATATTAACGCTGCATCAAACGTGCCTTTTACTTGCTGAAACACCTAAAAAAAAGTCAAACCCTTCATACCCAGTGATGAACTAAAGACCGTGGTGCAAGCCCTCATCCTCCCCAAACTGGACTATGGTAAAGCAATGATTACGGGCGTCCCAAAAACATACCTAGCCCCTTTGAAAGCAACACTCCACTCTGCGGCCAGGCTACTACCGGGAGAGAGGCGACATGACCATATCACTCCCAATCTCAAAAAGCTCAACTGGCTTCCAATAGAGGTGAGAGCTATATTTAAAGCTGCATGCATAACTCACAAAGCTCTCCACACGAATAAACCAAACTACCCCTCAAATAAATGATCAAAAGCCGGACAAAAGAGACCTTTATGAAGCTCAAATAGCCTTCTCCTGATTCCTCCTAAATTCAATAAAGAGAAATCTCACGACAGTGGAACCCCTAAAGCAAATCACACCTATACTGTTATCGCCAAGATCCTTATGATAGAGGCAATGGTCATGTATATGTCAATGTGCACACAGTTCAAGCACCCGCTGCCATGGTACGGTCCCAACAGGACTATACAAATTTGAATAAAAACCAAACGATGCACCAATTAATATTTATACATTGAAATAATCAATTAATGTGATTAAACTCGCTAGTTTTCGGGGATACCGGAGAAGCTCAGGCATCACATTGGCGCGTATCATGGTGCCGACTCAGGGGTTGATATGCCCTTGGTCTACTTAATTTGGGTATATTACAAACTGACTTAACCTGATGGTTTATTCCAAGTGCCTTACTTTTTTGAAATTGTCGTTTCTATATAGACTGCGGTTATTTACAAGTGGATTAATTTACGAGCCACTCCTTTACTTGAATTTGTGAATTGACAGCCTCATCATCATTTATATAATAATTTTTAGCGTCCGCCCTGAAGAAGTCCAATGTATTGGACGAAACGCGTTGGCTGTTATTCCTTGCAGACTCACTTCATATTCGAATTAGTTTGAATAAAAAGAAGATTTGAAAAAGCATCTCTGGAATTTAATCAAATTTTTTGATTATTTCAATGTATAAATATTATTTGGTGCATCAGTTGGTTTTTGTTCAACAAAGGAAATCTCACGCCTGCTCCTTCTCCAGGAATGCCCCCAGAATCTGGAACATGCTACCGCAAGACTTACGCGAAAATATATCTTTCCCTCACTTCAAGACAAAATTGAACCTCCTTCACCTCAACAAATATTTAAACCCACCCTCCTAAAGCTTCTGACTGATCAGCGCTGCCCCCCACAAAAATTCAAGACTTAGGGGTCGATTCCGATCTCGGCCGGTAGGGCACCTAACAGTATTCGTCCGGAAAAAAACCCAGCTGAATGCGTGTTCCCCGACCGATTCGTACACCCGTCCGGACGAACAAGTACGATGCGTATAACAACCCATTTCCCGAGCGAGCCGTACTCACCCAATCCAGCTCCTGTTCCCCGCCCGAGCCAGATCCGTAAACGCCGAATCGAGTCGCACGGAACCAAATACACATCACCTTCCGGCTGGACTAGTACGATGCGCGCTCCGTACGCGCCGAACCAGTCGCTACGTCCGGCACGTTTCAGCATCCGGGAGAGCCGCACATAAGCTCCGTTTCGTGCCACAAGACGATCCACAGCTACGAGGCGAACAAGCCAGCGACGAGTACGAGTCGAAGACACGAGAAACCCGAACGAGACGACCCAACCATGTATCCCATCGCGCAGGTCCTACCTATACTCTACATCTATTACCGGGACCGGTACGGACGCGTACGGCGCAGACGGTAAGTCAAACACCAACAATACAAACAAACTACACGTACCCAAAATATGTCACACACACATAGGGATGCACAAATGACGTACACTAGCAACAGCACAACCATAGGGGTGGGATGGGCATCACCAATGCCTTACACACCCATAGGGGGATGGATGCCTGTCACTACTACCATCCCCACCCATAGGGGGATGGATGCCTACCACTACCACCACCCCTACTCAGGGGGGGCTGGATGCCTACCACTACCACCACCCCTACTCAGGGGGGGCTGGATGCCTACCACTACCACCACCCCTACTCATGGGGGCCTGGATGCCTGTCACTACTACCATCCCCACCCATAGGGGGATGGATGCCTACCACTACCACCACCCCTACTCAGGGGGGGCTGGATGCCTACCACTACCACCACCCCTACTCAGGGGGGGCTGGATGCCTACCACTACCACCACCCCTACTCATAGGACGGGTAATGCATGACACAACCAGCATACTCCCACATAAGGAATGACAGAAAATTACATCCCCCCCAACACCATGACAAGCGTGTGTAGTCTGTGTCAAATGCCTACAACACTGAACATGACATTGAACATACAATGTGACCCACTATCACATGTGTCACACATAAATGTGTGTGGCCTCCACAATGCAAGCAGACCATGGCCACTGTGGCCATGGGGTCGAACACCCCATCATCACAGTGACCAAAAGGTAAGTGTGGGGTCCATAGCTGATGCACCTCTTGAACAGTGTGGCCATGGGGCCTAAAGCCCCATCACCACAGTGACCAAAAGGTAAGTGTGGGGTCCATAGCTGATGTACCTCTTGAACAGTGTGGCCATGGGGCCTAAAGCCCCATCACCACAGTGACCAAAAGGTAAGTGTGGGGTCCATAGCAGATGCACCTTTTGAACAGTGTGGCAATGGGGCCAAAAGCACCATCACCACGGTGATCATAAGGTAAGTGTAGTCATGGTAAAAGCTGTGAAAGCCAAACTGCATGGATGAATCCTGGTCACACAGCAACAAGCACATCAGTGGCATAGTAGTGCTTGTGTCCCATAGCAACATAGATTGGGCGGGGCAAACAGTGCAGTGTCACAGAAACATCGTTTTGGCCATGTGCATACAAACATCACCCATGGGGGACCACATTGTCAATATTCACAAATAACACAATGACAGAAGTGACCATCATAATGCTGAGCCACATATCTGCACCAATGCACACACAAATGTAGATATCCTGTGGAGACTGTCGATGTCAGGTGAACAAATACCATACCATGGCATCAATGGGACATACAAACCATGATCATTTTGCTGACTGATGACCTAGGAGTCCCAGGGACAGCTGGGGAAAGCCACCAAACAACATACAGACAATGGCACACTACAGAAATGCCAATGCAGTGGTGCAAATGCACAAACACAAACAGGCAGACTCACACTGCATTTCAAACACAACAGGTGATGGGGGGGTGTGCCAGTGTCCCCAGGCAACCACACAACACATGAGGAGGCCTGAACTCCAATCACACAGATGTGTATACAGTGCTATACAAAAGTTACTCATGGATCGGATACCCCTATGTGGGCAATCAGGCATCGTCAGCTGAGAGGGAGGCCAAATTACACATGTCACACAAGCTTGTAGGAACAGCAACTAACACAGCAAGAGACAGACCCACCACAGCACTACCCCCAGGGACCCCACATTGTGCTGACACTAGCCTGCATGACAATCCCACTGTGATGACAAAGGTAGATGTCGTTCACACTGTGAACCACAGCCATGTGTCCTGAGCAACAAACTACCATCACACCTACACAAGTTCCAATCAATCAGCACGGCCTGCCAGCCAAGGCCAATATGGAGGTAGGGGTCTAGCTGTGCAACAACTCACATTTGCACACTCAACACCACACACCCTGATCTCCACCAATGTGCAGCAGTGAAGCTCACATGGTCTGGTGACAGTGCACATGCACCCATGACAATCCCAGGGGTGTTGGGGGGAACTAAGGTGCAGATACCCATCACACATGGCCAGTCAATAAGACTCGTCAATGTCTGACACACAGCACAGTACGCCGTACATGGGCATGATGTGAAATCCACCACAATCAATGGGATCCTGGCCATAGTCACACACCTACGAAGAAGCCAAGGTGACACACAAAGAACACACGTACACAACTTCCAACATTGCAGCTCTGACCCTGAGGAGTGGCAGCAGTCACACACACACCGTGTCACAATCATTGAAAGCTACCACAAAGTGAAATTCACATGACTTGTGTAAACAACAAGTGCCAAGGGGAATCCTGAATGTATCCCATCACCGTTTGCCCACATCCCCAGCCCTGACAACAAAGACAACCTGGGATGACAACCTCATGAACATTAGTTTGCCATGCAACCACATCACAGAGAAACCAGGTCCAAGATGCTGGATGAACACAGACCAACTCTGCAAGCAACACAAACAGGAACATCCCTAGGGACACAGCCTGTGTAGGAAAAGGGAAGGGAACACGCACAGACATGCGTACACAACACACAACACGGGCACACGCAATGTCACAGGATTACACACTGCCATGAGGGCACTCCACTCCTGTGGAAGGTCCGCTGTGCCAAACCTTGTCTGTGCACGACTCAAACATGTCAGCAGGACACTCCGTCAGTGAGTCAACAACTACAACACACAGAAGGCTCTGCTCACATCAGCCTGGGTACGGGAGTGTCACGTCAGTCATCTGCATACACACAAAACACGTGTCAAGCCAGTTGCACTGTATACACAGATGAGTCCTTCAACATTGATGTGCAAAACTGCATGTCCAGTGGAGATGGGCACACAGTCAGGGAAATCGGAACATTGAACAGTGGTAAGCCCACCAGATGTGCATCAGTGTAAGACAAAGATGTTCCTTTACAAATGCAAAATGTACATCCCTGTGTCAAATGCTGAACATTACACCCTCAGACTGCAGCAAAGGATGCCATAGATCCAGAGTAGAACAGGACACATATCCCATGGACCACATGGAGTCCATCACAGCAACACTTCATTTTCCTGATCTGAACACTATAACAACTGCAAATGCAGGATGCTACTCATCTACATCATGTACATCAAAAGAAACACCTCAATTAAACAAAAAGAGGCTTTATTCAGCTAATGTAAAATTAAAAGTTGACGTCCAAAAGGAACTAAGGCCAATGGCCAGTCCAAAATCCATGTCCCAACAGGGTGACAAGTGACAACTGGTCACCCATTGCTTGCCTGCACTGGTACAGACAGGGGACATCCCCCTTAGAGGGGCATACAAGGGGCAGGCCAGGCACCGCAGGGACAGGATCAGGGGATGGCAGAGTGAGGCAGTGAAGGGGTGGTGGGTGCAGGAGTGTCACCGGCAACTGCAGTGGAGGTGTCTGACTCAGGGGGGGCCAGCACCACCGTGCTACACAAGTCAGTTGGTGTGGGTGCTGCAACCACTGCAGTGGGCTGGTCTGATGTAGTGGACTGGGTCCCCACTGCAGTGCCCAAGTCAGACGGGGTGGTTGTGGACTCCACTGCAGTGCATAACTCCAAGGGAGTGGAAGGGTGGGCAGATGAGGTGGGCAGGACAGAGGGGGGACCCGGTCCCCACACCAGTGGCACTAACAGGCAGAGCGTCTGGGTTGGGTGTGGAAGAGCAAGTGGCAGGGGGAGGGCCTAAGCAGTCTGGGGATGCGGTATCGGTGTGTGGGGGAACCTGGGGCAGGGTGTGGCGGGGGAACCTGTGGAGTGGTGGCCTGGGGGATGGAGGAGAGAGACTGGGTGGTGGAGCTGCGTGGTGGTGGTGGTGGGGTCTTGCTCTTCCTGGTCCGGGGGGACTTCCTAATGGGGTCCTGTGTCTGCCTGCACCTGGGGAGGGTGTCCGGGGGCGAGGGGCACTCCCTCTGTGTGGGTGGACTTCCTCTTCCCCCGGTATGCTGGATCAGCAGGATTGAGGGGAAGAGGCCGAGGTCACACAGGAAGAGCTGCTGTGTATGTGGGGTAGCAGGTGAGGCAAGGGAAGGGGTCTTGGAGGGAGAGGATTTGGAGGACTGTGGAGTGACTGTGGATGCCTGTGTGTGTGTGTGTGTTCCCCATCCCCTGTGTCTGTGGTATCAGTCCCCTGAGGATGCTTGTGTGCACGTCTTGCCTTTCTCTTGGGTGTGTCTGTGCTGCTCGTGTCAGTGTGTTTGGGTGATTGTGCAGGTGTGCATGTGCTTTGGACAGGTAGGGGGGCAGGAACTGTGGATGGGGCAGAGGTGGGAGGGGTGAGGGACTGTTGGAGGAGGGACACTGCTGCCGTCAGGGAGGAGTCCATGGACCTATTGCTCCTCTGTAGGGCAGACATACCCATCGAGATGCCCTCCATGAACGACACCAGCTGTGTCAACAGAGTGGTGTGTGCATGGAGGACAGTCAGCATTGCTGTCTGCCCTACATGGAGCTGCCGAAGGAGGTACACAGACTCCACACTCAGGGCAGCAGGGGACACAGGGGCAGGGGGTGCGGTGCCTGGCATGAAGGAGACACGCACCCGAGCACGGGAGCCTCCACGGACCTCAGGAATGGGAGCCAATGGGAGGGCGGTGGTGGTGGTGGTGGTGGCGGGGCCAGACAGACTAGCTTGACTTTGGTGGCTGCTGACACCTGCCTCCACAAGGGAGTCATCCTCCGAGCTGCTGTGGTCCTCAGCTGAGGTGGATGGTGCTGAGGACTCCTCGGTGTGGCTCCCCTTGCCCTCCGTGCCACTGGGTCCCTCTGACCACTCGTCGGACGCTGACCCAGTCTGGCTCCGCTGCTCCTCCTGGTCCGTGGAGCTGTCCCCTCCTGTGGCCGTGGATGTATCTGCAAACAATTAGGGAAACAGACAAACATCAGTCACCTGCACTGAACGCACACACCACAGTAAGTACAGCACATCACAGAGCCAGCCCAGGCATCCTTAGTTGAACATTGCCTAAAGTCCTCACACAGATTTGTGGAAGCCAATTGTCAGTCTGATGGTCAACCATGGGACTCACACCCCTCCTGCCCTTGCACCCATCTGTCTGGTGCCTGTCTGATGGTAAGACCCCAGTGTGGACACATGCACCACCTATACAGTTGTTGGACATTGCAGGGAACACGGTGAAGTATGTGAACATGCACACAACACATCTCTTGCCACTAAGTCAGTGCAGGTGTCCGGATGAAGGGATGGCCAGAGTCTAAATAGAAATGCATGTGATGCATACCAGCACCACACACCATGATGCACCCATGTAGGGATAGTCAATGCCACAATGGGGTGCATGTTGCACATGTCACTCCCCTGCAGGATCACTCTTAGGAAGTTTCATGCCATGACACAGGCATGCGTGCAAAGTCATACATCACTGTCTCCAGTGACATGGGCATGGCAGCCAGCCAACAACAGTCTGCACTGTGTCACAATCCTAGGACATGGGGAATGCAAGTTATGTAACTGACAAGTGCACATGTCCATCCCCCAAAAACCACATCATCAGTATTACTACTTGTCCACGTCATACCAATTGGACATATGGGGGACATGAAACACAACTCTCTGAACATGAGCACCTCACAGTTTGCTGTGAATGAGAAACAGCTGCCTGAAAGTCACAGTCGCATACACCTGTGTGCACAGTCAAGTGATCAGACACCTGAAAATCACAGAAGTTTCGTCTATCATGGTCACATCTCCGCTGGCATGCTGAGCCCTAACCGATAAACATACCAGTAGTCCTGACAATGAGGACACAGCACAATGACACAGAGGCAGACACCTGAGGGAACATTTCACTGATCACAACATGCCAGATGGTACGTGGGAGTACACAGTGTATTGTATGCCCTGGAGTAGGCATGACTGTCCAGCTCCACCTGTAAGAGGAATGAGTCCTGGACAGTAGGCATGTGGCTAAGCACGTGTGACACACTTGATACACATACTCCTGAGGGCCAAACATTGTTCCCACCGGCAGCATGGGTGTGTGCCAAATTCCCCAGGGACATGTGGTGATTCAGATCAGCAAGTGGACCACATATCAAAGTTACACCCAGATTACATGTCAGAACTTAGGCATTGTGTAAGCAATTGACCCACACATGAATCCCACAACATAGTCATGGGAACAAATGCTGTCCCCCACCTTGAGCGAAGCTAAATGCAATGACGCAGTCCCCAAGTGACACAATTTCCTGACTGTAAGGGCCACACATATGCATATCAGAGGAGAAGTGGGCATGTCACAAATGAGGGACATGGGTCCTGGACCACATGACTGATGTACTGTGGAAGTTTAACCAGGCCAGAGGAGGGCACATAGCATGTCAGACAAAGTGCACAGTGCAGTCATGGACTCACCCCTCCTTGCTGCTGTCTGGCCTTCAGCTGCCCATCCAGGTCAGGGAAGACCACCGCCAGGATCCGGAGCATGTGGGGGGTCAGGGTCCGGTGTCCGCTCCTCCTGCGAGGAGGCGACAGCTTCAGCTGGACCCTTGCGATCCTCCGGGTCCAGCCACGAAGGTCCTGCCACCTCTTCTGGCAGTTGCGGATCCTGCGCCTGTAGACCCCCATGGATCTTACTTTCCGGGCGATGGTCAGCCAGATTTCCTGCTTCTGGTGGGCATCGACCTGTGAGGATGACAAAGTGAAAAAGGCCATTACTACACATGCAACATATCCGTGCATCACACAGTTGGATATACATGTCTCATTCACAGGGGCATATGATGTACATAGGCAGTGCAACAATGGCTATGAACAGTTTGCCAGCAGTCACTACATGGTGTCATTGCATGGGGAGTAAACCTTTTTGGAATGCACTGTTACTGCACTGTACCTGTTCAGTGCATGTAACTACACACTTTGGGGTGTGACAACTACTCAGTGAGCATGCTAGCCAGTGGTGTGCACACTGTAAGTCCTGCTAGTCAGACAACATGCACAATTGGTAAGGCAGTGGACAGCACACTCACCTGCTCCCCTGGTTTCCCATACAGCTTGCTGTACTGTGGAAGGAGGCTGTCCAGCAGGGCCTGGTTCTCCTCAAGGCTGAAGGCTGGGGCTCTATCCACAGTATGTGCCATTGCAGTAGCCAGAGGATGCAGAGACAGCAGCAGTGTTGTTGGCAGATGTCGTCCTGGAGCATGTAGTGCAGGCAAGTGAGCTCTCAGGGGAACAGCCAGCATTATATGTGTGCTGCAGAGGCAGATACTGTCCCATGTGTCCAAAGTGATTGGTCCAAGTCGTTTGCATCTTCTGAATCTGACCAATCCATGGAATAGCAGCACTAATACACACCCACAGCATCCTTCAAATCTTCAAATTCATGACATCCATGATTTTGCAACATTGTTGTGGCTGGCCAACTGAATTCACTGCATCAGACTCGTTGGAGCCATGAAAACGCGTCCGTTGCCATGCCAGGCCCCAGCCAATGCGTGCGCACCGATCGGTCCATTGCTGTACAACGCGTGATTTCGGGTACAACGGGTACCCGCACACTTCACATGCAATGGGCCGGCCGGGCACACCGATCGGTCCATTGCTGAACAACGCGTGCACCGCACACAACACATGCAATGGGCCGGCCGGGCACACCGATCGGTCCATTGCTGTACAACGCTGTATTTCAGGGTACAACGCTGCACTCGCACACAACACATGCAATGGGCCGGCCGGGCACACCGATCGGTCCATTGCTGTACAACGCTGCATTTCGGGTACAACGCTGCACCCGCACACAACACATGCATGCAATGGGCCGGCCGGGCACACCGATCGGTCCATTGCTGTACAACGCGTACTCCGCGACACAACACATGCAATGGGCCGGCCGGGCACACCGATCGGTCCATTGCTGTACAACGCGGATTTCGGGGTACAACGCGTACCCGCACACAAACACATGCAATGGGCCGGCCGGGCACACCGATCGGTCCATTGCTGTACAACGCTGTACCCGCACACAACACATGCAATGGGCTGGCCGGGCACACCGATCGGTCCATTGCTGTACAACGCGTATTTCGGGGTACAACGCGTACCAGCACACTTCACATGCAATGGGCCGGCCGGGCACACCGATCGGTCCATTGCTCTACAACGCGTATTTCGGGGTACAATGCGTACCCGCACACTTCACATGCAATGGGGCGGCCGGACACACCGATCGGTCCATTGCTGTACAACGCGTACCTGTACAGGTCAGTCGCATATGTCACCATGCTTGTCACTGGTGAACATATGCCAGCCACATATACCTGCCAGAGACCCAGGGGCACACCTACAACACCACACCCAGTCCACACTGTTTCCTAAGGCATGTAAGGCTGCATTACCTTTTCTGTGTATGGGGGTTGACATGTGGTTTCTGTGGTGGCACTGGTGGGCATCCACACCCAGGCTGTGCATGTGTTCATGGGGACAGGGTCCTTTGTGTGTTGTGCACATGACCACTGTGATGTGCAACAGTTCATTTCAGAGCATGTGGCATGGTCACATTTCCAGGTTGTGTATGTGTGTGACATGTCACATACCCCCAGGGTCCCATGGGGGAAGGCATGTACGTAACAGGATGACCCATTGCCACAATAGTGATGTCCCTCCACAGTCTGTGTGCATGTTGTGTTTCCGATGTCTCTGATTCCATGTGCACGATGGGAGACAGTCTCCACAGCAACGTTGTTTGTGAATGGACTTTGATGTTGTGCGTGTGTGTGTCACTGACGTCCATGTCTGTCCTACGGAGGCAACAGGGGCCACTACCTGTGGGAGTCATGTTTGTTTTTCTGACGTGTACATGATACGCCATGTCATGCCAGTGTCCATGTGGCAAGACAGGGTCCCTGGGAATCTACCTGTCAATGTGCTGTGATGCCTGTGGCGCATCTGTCCAGACATGTCACTGTGGTGTGTGTGTGGAACGTGACAGCAGTAAATGGGTACTTTGATACAGCCTAATGGTTTCCCATAGCACAACCTGGTACCTGTTGTGCACACATGTTGTACTGAGAAGTTAGATGATGGCCATGTAGGTGCGAGTTATGTCCGAACAGAACGGCACACACATCAAGTACTTGTGTCTCGTAATGATGTATCATGTGAAATTGAGTATGGTGAAAGGCACATCTGTGGGGTGACTGACAATCTTTCTTTCTTCATCCTATGCACTGCAGGGCTCCAGCTGTCCATAGACCATTCCCTGACCTGGCAACGATGGTGGAACGTGACAGCATCCGACGGTACCGCTTCACCAGGCAGCTGATTGAGGATTTGGCAGTGCGCTTGGCACCACATCTGCAACCGGGCCGGCCGTACCCTACGGCGCTGACCCCCAAGGTGAAGGTAATGGCAGCCCTACACTTCTTTGCCACCGGTACCTTCCAACACACTGTGGCGACTGATGGTGGGATGTCACAGACTATGTTCAGCCGTGTGCTACGCGATGTTTTGGTGGCTATGTTGAGGAACCTGAACCAGTTCATCTATTTCCCCAAACGTCGACAACTCACTGACGTTAAGAGTGACTTTAATGCCCTGGGGAGGATGCCACATGTAATTGGCTCCATTGATGGGACACATGTGGCTTTGGTACCACCACAGGCACATGAGCAGGCATACCGTAACCGCAAACACTACCATTCGATCAATGCGCTGGTGGTATGTCTTGCAGATATGACCATCACACATGTGTGTGCCCGTTTCCCCGGTTCTGCTCACGATGCCTACGTGATGAGGAGTAGTCGCATCCCGAGGATGATGTCACAGATGCCGAACCAGCGTGCCTGGCTTGTCGGTGTGTACTGACTTTGTACCATTGTGTGTGTTCTGCTATGTTGTATTCCGCCCACTTTTTGAACTCAGCTAATGTGCAATTGTCTGTCTGTAGGTGACTCCGGATACCCCAACATGCCGTGGTTGCTGACACCCCTCAGGAACCCTGTGACACCAGCCCAGATGCGCTACAATGAGGCACATGGTCGGACCAGGAGAGTGATCGAGCGGACCTTTGGTCTCCTGAAGAGCCGCTTCCGCTGCCTGGACAAGACAGGAGGGGCCCTCCCATATGCCCCAGCAAAGGTGTGCAAGATTGTCATCGTTTGCTGCATGCTCCACAACCTGGCAGTGCGGAAGGAGTTGCCTCTCATCCTGGATGACGATGACCAACGTCCGCCACCTGTGGAGGATCCTGGCCTGGACCACGATGCCAGTGATGATGATGATGATGGTGGTGATGTCCGCACACAGCTCATCACCAACTTCTTCAGCTGAATGTGAGTATCCAGGGAGATGCAATGTGAATGATGTGAGTTTGCATGATATGTGTGGGTGGTGCCCTGGTGCTGTTTTAGTGTGGCCATGTGCCACTTGACTGGATGCGTGCAGCGATGTGTCCTTACAGGTAGTCTGTACTCCCCAACAGTGTTGACATGCAAACGTGCTTTTGTGTAGGTATCTTGTGACATGTTTAGGGCATGAGTATTGCAGTTCTGTCCTGTTCTTCAGTGGTTTTGACTGTGTGTCATGTCTGTCCTTCACAGGGTGCTTACAGAGTTGTTTGGTCAACTTGGATCCCCCAACACCATGATTCAGCTTTCAGGGTGGCAGCAGTCGTTTCCCTACAGGTGATGTGCCACACACCCCTGGACTTCATATCTTCTGCACTTGTTGACTGTGTGGCCACTGCCACGTGGGATTAACTTGCATTTGTAGTGGTAACAACATGTTACAAATGTGTAATAAACCAGTGCTTCACTTTGGGATGTGCGTTGTCTGTGGTCACACATCTGACTGACATTTGCTTACTGCACCTGTGGGCTAGTTGACACAGACTCTGAATAGGTGTGGTGTCTGTGCATTCCACTGTATTTCCTGCCAACATCACTGTGGGCGATGAGTCTGATGGCCCTGGTGTCTGTGTTGTGTAGCCCTAGTGGTGTGTCTCCCTCATATGTGTCACGTCACCATGACTCACACGACGGTGTTGTACTTGCTGTAGCAGTTAGCATACACAGTGTAATTTAGCAGAACATCATCACCATAACAGTATCCACATTTGAATAACAACAGTGGCAAGTATGGTGTACTAGTGATTTTATTTACAGAAATGTGTGTGTGTATAGTGCACAGGATGGTGGGTGCTGTACATTGTGATTGTGATCCAAAGTTCCCAGATGAGTTGGAAGTCTTGGTAGCAGAAATGTCCTGAGTGAAGTCCACAGTCATATGATACATTAGTCCAACTTGAACTCCCCATGTCATGTGGGAAAGTAGTGTTGCATTCGACAGGGTGAAACGTTTGCACACAAAGGAGAATTTCCGGAACAGGTGTTGGCTTCCTGGGGGATGTACGTGGCCATCAACCTCTCAGTTTTCCTTCCTCGGACGACCCCTCTTCTTTGTGGGGGGACCCTCACGTGCAGGCTGCTGCGGTGCAGGGGACTCTCCGCCAGAGTCCTCCTCCCTCCCTGTGGCGGTGTCAGTTGTTGCAGCACCAGATGTTGTGGGCACACAGGGAGGTGTGGCCATGTTGGTGCTAATCTGGCGGAGGCATGTCAATATGTCCCTATGCACCGCTGTGAGTTCTTGCAATGTATCCCACTTGGACTCCATGCCCGACATGTGTGTCTCCACACGGGCCATGTGTGTCTCCACACGGGCCATGTGGGAGTCCAAGCGGGCATGATGGGCAGCCTGCTGCTGTTGTATGTCCTTGAGGATCCCCACTACCTGTCTGACCTCTCCGGTGCTATCCTGGTACGCATCAGCGATGCGTGCCAGTTGTGGGTCATCATGCAGTCCAGACCCCTCTGCAAGCAGCGACCTATGTCTACCACCCCTCCCACCACCCCTGGCGACACGTGCAGGACCTGCGGTGGCACGCACAGGTGACCCGAGGCCCACTTGGGGGTTGTTAGTGGTGTTGTCATCCGTTGCTCCACGGTGGGCCTGGGACCCTGTGCTGTTGTCAGCGGTGGTCCTTGGTCTGTCCGTGTCGGCGTGGGTGGTCTGTATGTTGGCAGTTGTTGGAGGGGTGGGTGCAGGGGGTGCAGATGTTGGTCCAGCTGGTGCTGCATGATGACTCAGACCGGAGGTGCCAGGTAGGTCTTCGCCATCCGAGGTGGGCAGAGGCTGTTCCACACCAGTGAGCTCTGTGTCCCCCGGAGCCTGGGACAGGGACTCCTCCTCGCCTGCTGCTGTGTCCCCATCATCGTCACCTGTATTTGGAAGAGACACACATTGTATGTAATGTTTCTACAGGCATCAATGGTTCACACACCTGACAGTTGTGACTGTACCTCTGGATGCGGGCATGTACATTGCATTGTCCTAAGTTGTCACAGTAAGAGGTTGATATTGGTGTAGCACATTGTCATGCATACCTGGGGCATTTCACTATGAATGTTGAGGTGTGTGCATGGCCAGCATTGGTTGTATTTGGTGGACATCCGGCCATCCTTCTCCACCTGGCCCAGTTATCCCACCATGAAGCATGCCACCCTTGCAGTGGGTTCAGGTTGACTCTCAGGATGTCATTCAGTGGTGTTGTGCTGTTTGTTGGTGCACAGTTCCCAGCAGGGCCTTGTGCTCCCCACAGCAGTAGCCAGTGTCAGCCATCTTGTAAGTCCTTGTCCACTCCCTGTGATGTGAGCATGGTTCAGAGTGGTGTTGATGGGCCAATTGTGAGGCTGAGCAGTATCTGTGACTCCAACTCCCATCATGCTATTGGCTACACCCCCTTCCCAGCATGCCCGTACTTCCTTCCTTTGGACTGTGCTTCCCTGTGGGGTAGTGTGCCTGTGCTGACAGGAAGGCTGACAGTGTTGTCCTTGCGTTTGTTTGGCTACAAGTCCCAGGTGTGTCCCTGTGCTTCACACAGCATTACCCAGGGTGGTGGTTCTTTGTGGGATCTTCATTTGGTATGTGAGGCATTGCATTCTCCCAGGTGGGTTATGTGGAGTTTGTGTTGAGGGGGTGTGTGAGGTGAGCTGCTTGTAACTATGGTCAGTGCTGTGAGTCCTCCTTCCCACCCAGCCAGATATCCCACCATGCAACGTGCTTGCATTGCAGAGAGTGCAAGTTGCCTTTCAGGATGTCAGGCAGTGGTGTTGTGCTGTTTGTTGGTGCACAGTTCCCAGCAGGGCCTTGTGCTCCCCACAGCAGTAGCCAGTGTCAGCCATCTTGTAAGTTCTTTTCCACTCCCTGTGATGTGAGCATGGTTCAGAGTGGTGTTGATGGGCCAATTGTGAGGCTGAGCAATATCTGTGACTCCAACTCCCATCATGCTATTGGCTACACCCCCTTCCCAGCATGCCCGTACTTCCTTCCTTTGGACTGTGCTTCCCTGTGGGGTAGTGTGCCTGTGCTGACAGGAAGGCTGACAGTGTTGTCCTTGCGTTTGTTTGGCTACAAGTCCCAGGTGTGTCCCTGTGCTTCACACAGCATTACCCAGGGTGGTGGTTCTTTGTGGGATCTTCATTTGGTATGTGAGGCATTGCATTCTCCCAGGTGGGTTATGTGGAGTTTGTGTTGAGGGGTGTGTGAGGTGAGCTGCTTGTAACTATGGTCAGTGCTGTGAGTCCTCCTTCCCACCCAGCCAGATATCCCACCATGCAACGTGCTTGCATTGCAGAGAGTGCAAGTTGGCTTTCAGGATGTCAGGCAGTGGTGTTGTGCTGTTTGTTGGTGCACAGTTCCCAGCAGGGCCTTGTGCTCCCCACAGCAGTAGCCAGTGTCAGCCATCTTGTAAGTTCTTTTCCACTCCCTGTGATGTGAGCATGGTTCAGAGTGGTGTTGATGGGCCAATTGTGAGGCTGAGCAATATCTGTGACTCCAACTCCCATCATGCTATTGCCTACACCCCCCTTCCCAGCATGCCCGTACTTCCTTGCTTTTGAGTGGACTTCAGTGTGTGTGAGTGTGACAGCAATGGCAAGATGGCTGACAGTGGTGTCCTGCTGTTTGTTGGTGCACAGTTCCCAGCAGGGCCTTGTGCACCCCACAGCAGTAGCCAGTGTCAGCCATCTTGTCAGTCCTTATCCACTCCCTGTGATGTGAGCATGGTTCGGAGTGGTGTTGATGGGCCAATTGTGAGGGTGACCAATATCTGTGACTACAACTCCCATCATGCTATTGGCTACACTGACTTCACCAGCATACACAGATTTCCTTCCTTTAAGTGAGCTTCCCTGTGAGGTGGTGTTCTAGTGGTGGCAAAATATCAGGCAGTGTTTGTTGGTTATATTTGTACCACTGCCTTGCTCTATTTGTTGTTAGGTTTGTACATGTCATGACACAGTTACATATCACTATGAGATGGCATGTATTGTGTTAATCTAACTGACATACACATCTTGGGATGATTATCTTTTGGTTGCTGTTGATTTGCTAGGGGTGGATGGTTTGACTGTCCCCTTGAGAGTGATGTGTGTGTATTGGCACACAATATTGTGTATATTAGTTGTGTACTCACCAGGCTCTGGGATGTCTGTTAGTCCATATACGCTCACTGGTGGTAGGATGGCCCGCACCTTCTCCTCCCAGGGCCTGAGGTATAGTGGTTTTGCAGGAGGGCCACTGCCGGTGTGCTGGCTCAGGAGGTAATCCTTCTTGAGTAGGTCTCTGACCCTCCTGCGCACATCATACCACCTGTTCTGGATGTCTTCCTTTGTGCGCAAACATGGTGATTGTGCGTTCACCCTGTCGACGATCCTCGCCCACATCTTGGTTTTCTGCGACATGGGGGTCTGTTGGACCAATGTGCCAAACAACTGTGGCTCTACCCTCAGGATCTCGTCTACCATGACTTCCAATTCACTATCTAGGAACTTTGGATTCTTCTTTAGGGGCATGGTGATGGGTGGTGGTGGTGATTGATGTGTGTGTGTGTGCAAGTGAGGGTGTGTGAGTGTAGGTTTTGCTGTGTGTGTGTGAGGGTGCTATTTGTTGAGGTGCTAATGGTGTGTGGCTTTTGTGTTGGATGAGCTGTGTGTGTGTCTGTGTTTGCTGTGTGATGGTGTTGTGTGCTGGCAGGTCAGTGGAATTTGCAAAGGATCATGGTAGGGATTTGTGGGCTTTATGTAGGTGGAGTTGGGGGTGTGTCCTTGTTCCATTTTTTTCTCCCCCTGTATTTATTGGCTTTGTCATTGCTTGTTTGGCCCTTTTTTTTGTATTTTTTCATTAGTGATTATTGTGCATGTAGGAGTCGTTCTTCTGACCGAGTAGGACGTTGCAGTTGTCTCGTGCGCGCCTGTCCGAGTCGTTCCCGCTGTGTTTCAGCTCCGTTTCATATGCGGCGTACGCGTCGTTCGCGGGGTATTGTGTTTGTTCGGCTGGCTTTTGTATGCGTGTCGGTCGTACGGCTTGGGCTCCGTGCGAGTCGGTCTGATTTTGCACCCATTGCATCGTACTGCGCGGGTCGGAGTTCGCGGGTACGTTTCGTTCGGGTTGTTTCCTGGTGCGTGTCGGTCGGTGCGATTCGCGTGGTTTCCCGGCCGGATAGCTTGTTTCCGGCCGGGTCGGTCGTTCGCCTTGAGTTCCGTGCGAGTCGGTCGTGATTTCCATGCATTTCATCGTACTTCCCAGGTCGGGCAACGCCGGTACGTGTCGGTCGGACTATAATCCCGTACCGAGTCGGTCGGTATTTTTTCCGGCCCGAATCGGATTCGGCCCCTAAGCGTCATCACCTCTGTCCTGTGGAAAACTCATGCCTCCAAGCCCCCGGCCACCGAGATACCCATCCCCAGATACCCCTTAACTATTTTGCCCATCCAAACTACTGCAGGCCGCAGCCCAATGTTATTATTTGATTCTATGTATGTTTATTTATTCCCTGTGTAACCCTGTGCAAATGTATTGATGCACTGTTAACACATTATTTATACATATTGGGTTTCTACCTCAAAAACCTATTCAGCTACAGATCCTACTGCCTTCATATATGACACTTATTCACTGCCATTATTTCTTTATGCCTACTCCAATATGTACTGCTAATATGCGCTGTTAAAAACAATGTGTATATTTCTAAGCTGTTTCTACCTCGAAAATGCCTTAGTATATTTCGCGTGTGTACTGCCATTATGTTCTTTATGCCTCACCCAATACTTACTGCTACTATGCGATGTTAAAACATTATCTATATTTACAAGCTGTTTCTACCTCAAAAATGTATCAGCTACTGTTCCTAAAGTCTTCATATGTTTTGTTTACGTACTGCTATTTTGCCTTTATGTCTACCGTAATATGTAAACCACATAACTCCCACTATGCAAACACTGTGATGTGCTCTGATGCCTTCGGGCAAATAAATCTGGACCTATGAGGTCTTAGGGTAAGCAGGATGTCATCCGTGAATAGGGTAATCTTATGTTGAATTGCCTGAAATGGACTGGCTGAAAGGAATGGCCTCTATCCCCTTGTCTGCTCTTGTTCTTTTGGCCAACAGTTTCCTATGCTGAGTGGAAAGAGCAGTGGGGAGAGACAGCAACCCTGTTGCATGCACCTGCCCTGAGGGAACCGTCTTTACATTCTTGAATTGACCATGATTATCAAAGATTGACTTTGATAACTGCCCATTCTCATGGATGGACCAAATCCAAATTTCTGAAGTGTTTTACCAGTAATCACCAGCCCAACCGGTCGAACGATTTTTCTGTGGCAAGCAACACTAGACCTGCTGGTATGTCTTTTTTGCTTTTTCGACCTGCTGGATCATCTTTTGTTTGTTGTCATGTGTCTGTCTGTCAGGATAATAGGAATTCCAATCTAGTTGTGAGTATTTTGGTGGAAAGTTTAGCATTAAAATTAAGCAGTCCTGTGACTGTATAAAGTGCACTGCATTGACTCTTTGTGGGGTTTGGAGATTAGAGATACATGTGCTTTTCCATTGTAAAGTGTCAGTTTTCTCTCTTTGGTAAGTATGTTGAATAGCTCTGCTAGATGGTGTGTAATGATGCTGCAAAGGCTTTGCTCAAAATTGCAGTGAAGCCATCACAGCATGAGGCTCAGGGCCGGAATGGCTGTAGCGGGTCCCAAGCATTTTCCCGGTGGGCCGTAAGGGTGGGGGCCAGCTTCGGACCGGTGGGGGGCAGTTTTTTGGTTCAGGGGGCCGGTTTTGCAGCAGTGTTGCAATATTGCCCCTTGTACCAAAAGCAGCAGCAGTGTTTCCCACCAGCACCCACATCTTCTCTTCCTCCATCCCCCCCACAGCCGGTCCGACTTAATTGCCAGGGCTGGTTTGCGTTCCCAGTCTGGCCCTGATGAGGCTTTTCGTATTTTAAGCAAGTTGAATGATAACTGTACTTTCTCTTCACTAATGGTCCCATGTTAATTGGGGAAGATTGTTTAGTTCTAATTATTTTGTTTGGTCTGTCACTGTTAAGGCTTTTTATGTGCACAGGGTTTTATAACATTTGGGGAAAACATCTTATTTTTCATCTTCAGTCAAGATGTTTTGGCCTGAAGGCTATCTAATGTCTACTATATAGGAAGTCTCCAATTTTTACCCAAGCTGTTTAAGGAGATGTGTCCCTCTCTTGTTTAGCTGATCATGATTTGAAGAAGGGTCATCTCTGCCTTATTTGTGGCCAGGGCATTCAGTTTCCCTCACAAACGCAGGACCTTTCACTGAAGTAGGCTAGTGTCTTCTTTATGATATTTTAAGTTCTTCTTTAGGAGGTTGGTTCTCTATATCTCAGATGTCTAATTTTTGTCAAAATACCTATGCAGTTCCCTCTAATGACTGCCTTAAAGTCAAATACAAATGGGATTACAAATGGGATTAGAATCCCCTGGTGGGTTCAGTTGGAAGTATTCAATAATATTAATCTTTAATTACTCTCTCAATACCCTTTCCCTGAGATGGGCAGGAAAAATATCAACTTTCCCTACCGAGATTGCCATCTGATGTATTGTGGGATTAAGGAATATTGCCATGATTCTATAGCTTTATAGGATGTAATCAGTTTTTGTAAGAAATTGGGTCATTGGCTGACTGGAACGTGAGCCCTGGTCAAGCAGCAACCACAATCCTTGTCAGAGTGAGGCATAAGTGAGGCATAAGCCAACCCTAAATTAACCTGTGTTCAGTCCTATGGTAGCTTGGCACAGAACAGTCAGGCTTAACTAGAGGCAATGTGTAAAGTGTTTTTGCTACACTTCCAACAGTAATAAAGTAAAAAACACCACACACAGAGGATCCCACACCAAGTTAGAAAAGTAGAGTTGTCTTTAATAAATAAAACAAGCCCAAAACAACAAAAATCCAATCAATAGAACCAGAGATATGCAATTTTAAAGATGTTTGTTAAAATAGCACCAAAAAGTACAAGATTGTTGATATCTGGTTGCGCCAGACCGGGACAAAGTCACAAACTCAGGCTGACTGTGATGGAGTGCAGGCTGGCTCCTGGGACCCAGTTAGGCCCGCTGAACAAAATACCTTAAATCCAAATTTGCTAGGATCCGCTTTGAAGATGCGCCACGCAATTGAAGCAATGCTTCGGTTCCGAGATGCGGTGAGGCTGCGATGTGAGGTCCTGCATTGTTGTTGAGGATCTCATCGTCGAGGCTCGCAATATGAAGTCCAGCATCGAGGATGTGTCGCGCAGTCGAGGCAATGGATCGGTTCTGAGGAGCTGCGAGGCTGCAGTGCAGAGCCTGGCGTCGTCATCGAGGCTGCCATAGTCGAGAGATGCGAGGCTCTGCACCGAGGATGCATAGATCAGCGGTGGTTCCTATGGAGGTTGCGGGCTGCTGTGGTGATGTGAGTCTTTGTGACGGGTCCAATCTACACAGCAACGGCGATGTGGTGATTGTGCTCAGAGTTGCACTGCACAGCAGAGATGCACCGGTTCTTCTCGATCCACAGAAGCTACCAAACACCTTAAGCCCACTTCCAAGAGTCCAGGACTGGGGTGGCACCACATGGCAGGGTAGACTCACATATGGCAGTGTCCATGTGCAGGGTTGTTGTAAACCTGTTATGCCCCTGAGGCTTCAGATCAGGAGGCCAGCCAACTAGCCCTTGGAGTCAGTCTGGGATACTGGGTTCAAGAAATGCAGGTCCAATCCTTCTCACTCAGGCAAGAAGGCAGCAGGCAGCAGATCAGCAAAGCAGGGCAGCAGTCCTTCAGAGCATATACTTACCAACGAGAGGAAGTATCACCTTGCTACCCATCGCTGTGAAACCGCTTACCTGCTGTCTTCATTTTTTGTTAGAGGTCGGATTATGTTTTTTTAACTTAATATGGCATTTTTACAGTACATAGGTGATTTTGGTATTGGGTACTTATGTTAGGATTACATCTACATTACCAATCAGCTGTAGATTAGGTTTAATATTTGGCAATGATCAACTGCCAGGAATCCTTTTGGACCACTTAAGGCAAGAAACATGTTGACCCCTGTTAACATCACTGTTTGAGATGTCAAGGATCATTGTTTCCAGGACAGCCACCCCTTGTTTTTACTCATGTCAAGAGGACCAATATATTAAAATTCGAAAGGTGCCTCTTCATCATTTTTAGTCACACATTCACCAATCTACACACAGAGCACCTTCACTCACATACTTCATCACGGCTTCTTATTTTAAAGATTTCAGGCAAAGAGCCCCCTTGAGGGGCCTGTTGGGTTTTGCTGCGCCGGCCCAATGAGGAGCTGCGTGATGATGAAGCATGGCACCCATGTTCTCCTCAACGAACACTGTAAGGATGGCTCAATTATGTCAACTTGATGTGATACTTTGCCCACCCATGAGTACATTGTGCAGGAAGGACGAGGATTTTGGGCACTTGAGAAAACACATCGAGGTCATCTTCCCACACTTTCATGGTGACCATTGTCACCTCAGTAGGCATTTATTCAAGTTCCTGTTCAACATTCAACACCTGGTGTGCAGTATTGATGCCTAAGGTCATTCCATAGTACTTACAGCTAAGGTTTGCAGTGAATTTTCCAATGTGTCATCATCCATGCCTTTCAAGCCTGGCCTTGAACTAAGCTGCATCACTGCCCAGGTTTGAGGGCAATATCGAGGTTTTCTCCCTAACCTTGGGTCTCTGAGTTCATAAAAGTCTGATTTATAGGCTGACTGTTTAGAAAAAAACACCAGATGTATGTTTATGTGGCTGAGAACCAGATTGTCTCTTCTGGTTCACCGTGTTGGCAACCCTATGGTCAACTGAGACTAAGAGCTGCCTTAGGTCTTGACCCTGTATTTCAGCAAACTACTGACATAATTTAAGTCCACAAGCATCTAGTCCTTAATCTAAACAAAATTAAACACTACATAATTTTTGACAACCTTCTTTCCATTCACCCAACATGCCAAATTCTCAAGAGCGCTAAACATCTGTGATTAACATTTATCATACAACTGTATCTTTACTAGGATTGGCATAGTGCAATCCACGCCAAGCTGAATTATGACAAATGCCTTTTACCACTCCAGCCACAATATTACAGCTTTGGATTGATAAAATACCATCCAAGCCACCCTGGATTGAATCAAAGCAACCCTTGAACCCCTGACAAATAAAGATATGACCACATACAGATGGATACAAGACTTACTATCGAACAGGCTCCTGATCTCAAAAATGTATTTGATCTCATGTATGATTTAAAAGATGAGGACATGACAGAGCTACAAGTGGTGGGACAGCTTGAAATTGACATCAACAAACAGAACTATAGTAACTTGTAATAGAATTACAAATTTTGTACGCCATTATCACCTGGCAATGAAATTGACACTTTCTATGAGTTAGTAGTAACCGATTTAGACAAACTTAAGAACTTCCTACAGCAAAATAGAAAAGAAAATCTTACTATTGAAGAAAGTAAGGCATTGGAAAATCTTGTCAACCATGATTCTGTCGTGCAAAACCAGTGGACAAAGGCTGTATTATAGTATTGATGGACAAATAAGAATATATTAAGGAAGTCCATCATCAGCTACATGATGAAAAAAGTTACAAAAAACTAACGGAAAATCCCATCAATAGATTGACCGCAGCATTAAATGAAAAGTGGAAACAGTGGCACAGTGAACTTCAATTCACAAAGCACTGAAGTACCCACCATGGAGACCAATAGTTTCTGGATGGGGATCACTATATGAAAAGATCTCTATATACGTTGATAACTACTTGGCCCCCATAGTCACCAACCTCAGTTCTTCTATTAGAGGCAAGGCGAGTTCTTAGGAATATTGGCCAACCTGGAAAGACGATTATTTACTGGTCACCATTGATGTGATTTCATTTTATACATCAATTAAGCATGAAGTGGGTCTGAAAGCTGTGGAATATTTTCTCAGGCAAAGGAATATAGGAGAGCTACAGCACTCAAAGATGTAACTCGCTATGATTGAAATATGTTTAATCAACAATATATTCATGTTTAATCATCAAATATTCCAACAACAATGCAGGACTGTCATAGGAATTTCCTTTCCCCCCAATTATGCCAAATGGGGTGGCGGAAAAAGGAAATAGCCTGAAGTCAAGAGAACAACTCAAATCTGGACAAACTTTTACTCTGGTTAAGGTATATAGACAGTCTATTTCTTATCTAGAGTGAAACACATGAAGAGTTCATGACATACTTCAATAAATTGAACAACAATGAATGTGACTTGAGGTTTACATGCACCACCAGCAACACCCAAGTAGATTTCTTGGAAGTCAAAGTATACATTTGAGGCAATCTAATAGAGACAACGCTATGCAGAAAGCCTAGTTCCACCAATAGCTTATTGCATGGCACAGGTTTCCATCAATAAAGCCTCATAAAAAGCATACCATATGGAGAATTTCTGCGGGTGAGATGAAACAGTTCAAATGATCAAGATATGGAAGGTTATTTCAAAGAAGTAATGCAGAGATTCAATAAAAGGGGGTATCACTGGAAGGATATCAAACAAGGGCTTAAAAGAGCGAAACTCAATACCTGCATGCAAAACCTCATTATCAAAAAAGAATCAAGTGAGAACAAAAGAGAAAATAAGAATATCAGGTTGATGTTTACCTACAGTAGAGAGAGCCAAGAAATATGCAAGATTTTCAACAGACATTGGAATCTTGTCAGCCAAGATCCTGACATAGGATACATTGTGGGCCAAATATCACATAAAGAAAAGCAGCATAACTAAGAGATAAACTGATCAGCAGTCACTTTTGTGAGATACCGTCAAACACTCATTACGATGTTAGTCGGAAACTAAACCGGCCGACTCCTTGTCGGATTCGGTTCCGACCGACTCGCAGTTGGTGGTTCTGCCCTATCGATTATGATGCTTCCGAACACCGTTCGGAAGGACTCCCATTGACTTCAATGGCAGCCTGCGTTCCGACCAACAACACAGGCTCCTATGGGGAAAATGGGTGCCTGCGGAAAACCTTGCACATTGTTGTGGGCACCCCATGGTGCCTGCTACACTGTGCATGGTTTTACAGGAGAGTCCCTTGGATACCCCCTCGCTTCCAAACCTTAGGACTCAGGATGAAGGGGGCATGCTAGGGGCCCCCAAAATCAGTTTCCGACAGCCTTTTCATGTCAGTCAGACCGAATCGGAAAGGTTGTTGGGATCCGACATCGTAATTGGTCGGTCGGAAATGCTGTCCGTTGAGCTGTACGAATCGGCTCCGACCGACTCGGATTCTCCGAATGCCGCTCGGAACTGATTCGGAATTACCCTTCCGACCGCAAGCATCGTAATCAGTTGGTCGGAATTGTTTCCAACCGAGTCGGGCGGATGGGTTCCGACACGGTCTAGGGGAATCCGACTGTCGGTTGGATGCTTTCTGACCGACATCTTAATCAGGCCCTTAATTGGAGAATGAACAAACTGGGTTAACCAAATGCAACAAATGCAAAGCCTGCTAAATTGGCATAAACATAAAATACTTCATTGACTACAACAATCTTATAAAAACCATCAATCAGAAAATAAAAAGCAAAACACAATATGTAGAGTATGCCATCAAATGCAAATGTGGTTTGGAAATACATGGGAAGTACCATTTGCTCCTTAAAAAAGAGAATCCTTGAACACATAAGGGCTGTACAGATCAGAGATAGTAGCTATGCCATTGCGAAACACTACATGCAACATCACAATAATGAATGGAAACTATGAAACACTATGGCATAGGGGCAATCAAGAAAAATGAATAAGGTGGAGACAGAACATGGGAGCTTCGCTGCCTGCAATCTAAATTCATAATAAGATTGAGAATCAAAATCCCACATGGAATAAACGCTGATGAGGAACTGCATGTACATCTCTAAGGATGGACAGTGATTGTGAATTGAATGCATTCCATTGTCTTTATGAGATGTCCAACAATTAACTTTCAGCAGGGGAGCACTCCCTAGAACTGTGATTCTACTATACAAGACTTACTATAAAGAAAACTTGTGTCACAACCTCAACCTGCGAGACATCAAAATTATAGACACTGACCACTGAGGTCAATATTGAAATTTAAATATAGAAATCATTGAGCTATTACGCACATATTTTATGACAACTGAAGTAGATGGGATCGTATTAATGTGCTTTGTACCAACAACAGAAGGCAGTGTTACTGTGCATAGAGCACTAAGCTGATATTTATACCTTTAGGAACATGCAAGTATGTCTCGGGTTAACTCAATCACAATAGCACTAAGTGACTAGTCAAGTCAACATAGCTTTATTTTATTTCTTTTTAAAAATCATAAAAGCACACAATATCACAAGTCATAACGCAAAATATAAAAACATCATGTGTGAGATCTTTTCATTTAACATCAAAAAGATTCTCATCTTACTTTCACATTCATTAGTAACTAAAAAGATCAAAAGTTCACATCAAGATAGTTTTCCTGCATTTGAGAACACTTTTTAAAAACATTGATAAGGTGCATATTAGATCTTCGTTTTCTAAAAATTGTAAGACTATTAGTGTAGGGCGACATTGTCTCAAGCCAAATTACTTCAAAATTGGTACAATCCATCTTTTCCTTTGCACAGAGTAAAATTTGAAGAATAAAACAACATGTAGTTTTGATTGTTCAGAAAGATCATCGCAAGGACACAGATGCATGACTCTTGGCCAGTCGTTCATTATTGGGAAGCTTATTAATCTATGTGAAATCCATAGTCGAAATCTGGTCAATAAACATCTATCATATCCACCAGGGACGATTTTAAGATAGGGCTGGATGGTATGGGTTGTTAAAATAAGTTGATTTGACAGTACTGTTGGCTTTACAATTTCTGCTGATAGTCTGAGTGAGTCTAGTAATGATAAGCCCTTTTCTTTAAGATCTTTTCTTGTTATAACGGTCATGGAGCTGGGCTTAATGTAAAACTCCGTGACTAATCCAACATGATGGGAACAAAAGTGCTCATCCCAGACATGTGAGATACAATTATCATGAGTAAATGTGACATAATTTATTGATGTTTCAACTTTAGTGTAAAATCCATTTTTATTACAATATTTGGTATGTACTACATTTCCCAGAATACTCCATTAGGAACTGGATGGGCTTGTGTGTATATATAATGGAAAATATACGATGGACTCACTAACCATGATAAAGAGCGTGTTGATCGAAACGTGTCAGCATCTGTCTGAAGATTTGATTAAAACACCTTAAAAATTAGGAGTTCCTGGAGGGCAGCATTTTCCTTTTGTTGAAAACATATAGGAAGGCTGGTCTACCTTCCACACTGGCAGCAGCCATTATTGACCACGTTGCCAGAAATAAATATATATATATATTATAGAGATATCTCTGGTTGTGGATATTTCGCGGTTAATCGCGGATGAGAGCGCTTTCGGGAATGCTATGATTGGCTGGATGCAACCTGAACAGAAAGTTGCGGCTGACATTTTATTGTTCGGGAACAGTTCTCGGGGCTGAAAATTTGTGTGAAAGCTAACATAAGGGTTCAGGGTGGAGGTACTCTGACCTCATGTTTGAGAAAAGGGTGTGTCAGTGACACAAGTTGTGTCCAAAATTGATTGTTTTATCGTGCGTGATATTCGCAACGATGCCATGACCACCAGTGATGCCCCCGTGTACCATCGCGGGGACTTCATGAGTATTGCGGTGACACAGCGAATATTAGTGAAAATGTAAAAAAAAAATCAGTGAATTATTAACACACATTGTATTATATTGAGATTCTGATAAATGTTTTTATAGTTATTTAGATAGTGATTTATCTAGTGTGATGGTTAGAATTAATTATATAGTTATCATTTTTTAATGTGGTGGTGGCTATTGAATTCCTGCTTTTGCTTTCCACTTTCGTGCCTTATCTGCAGGGATCTCGATTACCGACTTCATTGCGATTTCCGGCCTCATCAAGAAAATGGAAAATAGGTTTTAGAGATGGTTGTTCTAGAAACACACTAGAAAAACATGAGTTTGAAGTGTACAGTAATAAACCCCTAGTGTGTAAAATACTGTATTATGTGTGCATATATGTGTTTTTTACTTTATGGATAAGGCGCTATTGTTACGGTTAACAGTGTCGTTGCGATTCCCTGAATAACCGCTAAAATGAAAAATAGGTCTTAACAACAGCCATCCATTGATATATTAAGGACATTTCTACATATATTTCCAAGGCGAAGTTTAAAACACAAAATAAGTACTTTACAAGGATTGGATCCATGCAAGCTTAGAAAGCATACAAATTTGCAGGGACACTCACTAGCTTGTTTATCAAACAAAGTGTGCCAAAGCACCTTTCATCATTTCAGGATGTTAGCTGTACACCACTCAACAATGCAAACTTTAGTTAAGAGGCTGTACTATGTGAAAAGTATGTGAAAACTCCTGTTTTATGTTTAGGAGAAACAAATAGAGCACTTTTGCATGGTACTGTGGCAGACGTAGAAAAGGTTTGTGATGATGTGCAGTTTCGTTTCTTTGGTCCTGAGCAGGATTCTAGGTAAAATGAAGAGTTGTTAAGAGGAGGAGTTGCAGAACAGGACACAGATATTACAGTTGATAGTTTTAAAAAGAGACTACAAAATTTAACACAGTGTGGTCTCAAAAACCAGAGTATGTTTGTGTATGTCGTCAAGACACTCACTAGAAGATTCAAACACAGACTGTTGACTTGTATTTAAAAAGTGAAAAATAAATAATGATAACTGGCAAAAGTTAGCTGTGTATTTATTTGTAGAGGAACGCTTTGACTTGTCCATACGGCAAGTCATATGTAAGTAGAGATACAATAAATTAGAAGATAATAAAATGAACAACACATATATATTAGATACCCATTTTGTAAGATGATAAAATGCCTGCTAATGTAGAAAAACTATAAAGGGCCAAAAATAAAAATTAAATCAACATTTATGATTCTTTGCAGCATTGCAAATGGCTGTTATGGACTGCTCTTCAGCACTCAGTACAACTCCACAATCCAAGCAGTATGATGCCATCCGGTAGAACTGTGGAGCCAAACCTTGAACTTGAGATTGGACCTCTGAAGGGACTCTCTGCCCCAGTGTTGTTGCGGCTGCTTTGAAGTTGAGAGTCCTTTAGCCTTGCGTTGCCTTCTTGCTGCTTTTACACTATTGCTATGGTATGTTTTTAGATGGTAAAGCATGGACGTAGTCCTGCAGGAATAATTTTTATTTGTACCCCTTGACAATTTCTTGTGACATATTGTGCATATCGGAAATCTGCTCACTATGAACTCCTCTTAAAGAATGTTCAAGATAGATAAATGGGTGTGTTCTTATTCTTTTATTTGCGAAGTGTATTATCCAATGATATTCCTTTATTTCCAGGTGACGATTTTCTTTTTGGTTTTTAAATTTTTATTTTTGTGGTTTTGTAAAGTTTTAAAACTTGTTTGTTCTTTTTTATGATAACAAAAATGGCATTGGGACAGGAGAAATTCAAAAAGATGTGCAGTGAGAAATGTGCAAAAAATATAAAAAGGGAAAAAAATTAGCATGTGTGATTTTTTGCAGCATTGCAAATAGCTGTAACACACTGCTCACCAGCACTGATAACAACACTACAGTCCATGCAATACGCGGCCATCCTCGAAAACTCTAGAGCCATATCTGTTGTAGTAGTCTGCACCTCTGAAGGGACTTTCTGGCCAGGAATTGTTGCTGCTGACACTGATGTAGATGGTCCTCCAGTTTCCCTCTGCTAGATCGCCAGTTTGAGACGTTTTCTATTATAGGTTTTAAGATGATATAACAATAGATGTCATCCCACATCAATAATTTTTGTTCGGCCCTCTAGAGAGGGTCTTGTCACAGATTGTGCACTGCACTAGTTTTGCAGAAGTTTTTGATTCCCCATGAGTTTGTGTAACAGTAGGTAGTTTGATGAGTGTTTGGTAGTTATGTTCTATTCATACGTTCAGATGTTGAAAGTTATTTTTTGAAACTGTTGTTTTTTACAAATGTGTTGTTAAAATAAAGTTAAACCAATATGTTACTTAACAGCTAGACTCAAGCGTTGCTAAAAAATATGTCTATCTGTTTTACACTTTGTCATGTGTATTCGTGACTACTGATGTCATTGCGACCTCCGGTGTTGCTGTAAAAAAGGAAAAAGCATTATTGATGTAGTTATTTCAACAATTGAATCCAAAGGGGAAAGTTAAATCAGTATCTTAGTTAGATACACTGAAACGTTCTGTAAAATATGTCTATATATGTGTTTTACACTTTGTCAAAAACACCCTGTATTTGCGGTGTGTCCTTGGCAATTGCTCTCATAGAATCACACAGGCACTACCTTTGCAATTATACATTTACCCAGGCAATACTCATATACTTACGTAATTACCCAGACATTAACACACTCACTTGCAGACCCACACAGCCACTCACACACCCAGTCAACAACCTATAAAGTTTACAGGTTACCGTTTGTAAATAAAATTAAAAATAACTTTGAAATTCACTAAAAAAAACAAAGTTTACAGGGTGGTTGTAGTTAGGAATTAGCATTTCAAAAAACACAGAAATTCACGAAAAAAATAAAGGTTACAGGGGCGTTATAGTTAGGAAATATAATTTAAAAAACCTTAGAAATTCCCTGAAAAAACCAAAGGTTACTGAGACATTATAGTTAGGCTCAAATTTCACTTGTACAAAACCGGTGAAATTCAGCAGTTGTTAACTGAGCTAACTATAACTTGCGCCTCCACAATGCACTGCTTATGACCTCACATATTACATCACTCATGACATGGTCAGTGACATCAATGATGACATCACTGATGACATTTCAAATTACATCACTCATGACATCATCCACAGAATCTCTGATGTACCCACTCACACCCCAATATAACCTTTCATACACCCACTCCAACTTTCACACTACCATTCTCAAAACCATTGACACGCCCATACCAGTACTGACACACCCACTCACTGAATCATAGGTGTCCACACATATCCACTCATACACGCATACAGCTACTTATACACCAACTCACTCAATAATACAGCCACTGATACATCCACTCATGCACCCATATAGCCACTCACACACTGTCAGTCACCCATAGAGCTACGCACTCACCCATAGAGTCAATCACAAAGCCACTTGCTCACCTATATAGTTATACACACACCCACTCACTTATTCATACAGATATTAACACACACTAGCTCACCCATACTGTCAATGACACAAGCACACACTCACCCATACAGCCACTCTCACAATCACTCACTCTCACAATCACTCACTCATATACTCCAACACTCACCTATACTGCCTTTCACATATGCAGTTACTCACCCATATACCACTGACACATGTACTCAGTCACCGACACAACCATACACACACTCACTCACCCTTACAGCCCCTGACAGATGCACTCATTAACCCTTACTCACCCACTCACTCATCCATATAGGCAGTCACACACACCCTCACCCACCCAAACTAACACTCAGACACTTATACAGGTACTCAGACAACCAATCACTCAGCCATACAGCAACTCACGTACCCAATCACACACCCATTCAGCAACTTACACAGCAACTAAGATACTGATACAGACATTCACAAAACCACTCACTCATCCATATATTCACTGAGACACCTAATCACTCACTTATACAGTCAGTCACACAACCACTAAATCATTCATACAGGCACTCATACACTCACTGATTCACCAACACACCTTGGTACATATATATTTGACATTCATAAACTGTTTAAAAACAGTCATAGTCACTGGATGACGTCATCAGTGTTGTCAGCAGTGATATCATTTAAGATGTCATCAGTGATGTCACTGACCATGTAATGAGTAATATAATATGTGAAGTCATAAGCAGTGCATTGTGAGGGCACCTGTTATAATACCTGCTGAATTTCACTGGTTTTGTATGAGTGAAACTTGAGCCTAACTATAACATCTCTGTAACCTTTGGTTCTTTCAGTGAATTTCTACGTTTTTAATCATGTTTCCTAACTATAACGGCCCTGTAACCTTTGTTTTTTTCAGTATCTATCTCTCTCTCTATATATATATATATATATATATATATATATATATATATATATATACAGTCTGATGTCTATTTCTATGAGCATTGTTTGTTTGTTTCGCACATTGGTGGTTGTTGTTTCACTATTTAAATGGTAAAAGTATGGCGGCGTGTCATGTGATCAAGACCGTGCTTTGGCAGTCAAAACGCATCATGGCAGGCACTAGCCTGGAATAGACTATGTGCTGATAAAGAAATAAAAGCACTTTGCAAAATTATAATTTGTGGCGTCTGGTGGTCCGTACCTGAAAGGTTTCATCGGGAGAGCGGTGAGCCAGAATTGCGACTGTTTATTCAATCTATCCGGAATAAGGCAGTCTCCGGATTTACGGACCCTCTCTATATTTGCGGCGAACTGACGTACAGCTGATATCGCGGATGCGAAGGAACCGACCCGGAAGGAGTATGAGTCGAGTTCGCCCCCGCTACTTTTGGATTATCTAGTCGGATTACGGCTGTTCCAGCGAGAAATCGGCGGCACCCGAGTGGTCGGAGGACTCTAAGGACCGGGTGATTTGGTAAGCTGGGCTGACATCTGCAGTAATCATATTAGTGGGTGGAGAGATTTGACGCTGTTATCTGAAGGTGTCTTGTGGAGTGACTAAGCACCTCAACGCAAAGTGCAAAACAGGCAATTGTCACTATGTCTTCCAACGACGCGCTGCGTGAATGTGAAGCTGCAGCTGAAGCATTATTTTTAAACCTCCCTGAAATCAATAGTGAGCAGAATGGTCAAACTAACACAATTATCAGCAATGATGTGAAAAGTCTGTTGAAAACATTAGAGAAACTACTAAAAACTGAACTCACTAAATGGTGGGAGAAAAAATCACTGGAAAAATACAGAGATGTAAACAGAGTACCAAGAGGACTGAGGGTGTTGACAGCGCACATGTTCGAAAATCCGAAACCCTCCATGCTAAAAGAGTGGGCTGAAAACAATTTACAATCCTCAATGAATATGGTATTAATACTTATCAAATACGCTGAAATAGACCGTGAAATGACCCTTAAAGAAATCAAAAAAATTTATGGTCTGTTAGATAGACTTGAACAAAAGGATTTGATATCAAAAGGTCGTACGAAAATTGAAACAAAAATAAAAACATGAAGGAGGTTATCAAGGCGAGAAAAACTTTCAAAGTCGCACGTGATAAGAACGATTATGAAACTGGAAGAGTTTTTACATTCTCTAGGAAATTTGACACGTTCAAAAGACAAGCTTTAACTAACAAAGTGCCCGTAGCCCAAACAATATCACAAGTAGGCAATGCGATGGCGATTTTGGATTCTGATGCAAGTTCTATGACAAGCAACAGTGACTTTGATGATAATAGGGCACATACAGCTGGCATACAAGAGATGGGGGCAATTAATCTTACACCTGCAGAAGAACTCAATTTTTTACACCAGGATTGGCGACAAACCCTACGTCCTCGGAATCCCCAAATGAAACAAGGCGAAGGAGGAACCAACGTAGGAGGGAGAGGAGGAGGAAATCCAAACAGCAATATAAACAGGGGGACACAAGCCAAAAAGTGGAGATGTTAACTGGGCCAATAGGCAATACCGTAATCAATTTAACGGACACTGCATTATCAGCTGCAGAATTGCAATTGCTTTCTCTGGGTTTTACAAACCAGAGAGTAATTTCAAATATAATCAGTCTAGAGTCGATGTGTACAGATTTATTCGGAAATTAAAACTCATTAAATTCCATTGACTCAAAGACTCAACTATCACTACTAAAGGAGACACTATTCATAGCGATATGAATGTACAGGCAACAGATGTCACCACATTGAGGCTATTACATTCCCCAGCCAATGACGACAATGACTCCACAAATTCAACACAACAAGACTTGTCTGCAGCGGGCATTAACATCAATAAAGCGGCGAGCAGTCCCTTTCGCCCCACTTCTACGTTTGTTCCGATGATGCCAAAGGATGCTATCGATGTTTTCAGCGACATAGTAGTGGAGGATCTAAAGAAACTCAACAATACCATCAATCGGAAAGTACATCGGATAAAACATCTGCATCTGCAATACCATAATCTTATGAAAAAGTTAGGGGACAATCATTAAATTATCATCAACAAGGCAGATAAGGGCGGTAATATCGTCCTCTGGCCAAGACAACAATATCTTGAGGAGGCCAATAGACACTTGGAAGATACTGCTTGCTATAGAAAAATGTCTACGCAGGATCTACACAAAGTAAAAGAGACGGTATTCCAACATCTAACCCAATGGAAACGAACAGGGCTACTAACAAAGAATGAAGTGATTTTTTTAAAGAATGAACATCCTATAATACCAGTCCTATACTTTCTACCAAAAGTCCATAAAAACATTACACCTATTCCTGGTAGGCCTAATATTTCGGCCAAAAAAAGTCTACTGGAATCCATGTTGAAATATGTAGATTATTTCCTGCAGGAGTTTGTTGTTAAGTTACCTTCATTTATTAAAGACACCAGGGATTTCATAAGGAAGATAAAAGAAATAGAATGGGATCAGGATTATCTTTTTCTGATGATGGACATAACATCTCTTTATACCAGTATTAACCATAAAGATGGGATCGCTGCTGCCAAATATTATCTCAATCAAAGATCCATTCATTTATATGAACATAACCGTATGATTATCACTATGATTGAACTGTGCCTTAACAACAATTTTTTCCTTTTCAACAGGGACGTGTACCAACAATTAAGGGGTGTGGCTATGGGGGCATGCTTCTCCCCCAGTTACGCTTGTCTTCATGTGGGCTGGTGGGAGGAGCATGTCCTCAGAGCATTGCATAAGATAACCTGGGATACCCACTTCAAACATTGGTGGAGATACATCAATGATGTTTTTGTATTATGGAAGGGCACTAAAGAGGAAGCAGAACTATTTGTCTCTGCCATGAATAGCAATGAGTTACATTTGAATTTCACAGCTCAAATCAGTGACCAAAGGGTAGAGTTCCTAGATGTGCAGGTTTATCTATACAGGGGAGAGATTCATACCAAACTCCATTGTAAAATTATGGCTGGCAATTCGGTCCTCCACGCAAGTAGCGCACATCCTAGGCACTTAATACGTAGTATTCCCTACGGTGAATTTTTGAGAATACGCTGCATCTGTAGCTCTGACACTGATCTTGTGCTATGCCAACAAGAAGCTGTTCAACGCTTTATTTCCCATGGCTACAAACATACTGCAGTACTTAATGCCCTTTCAAAAGCAAACTCGAATACTAGAGAAGTTTGTTTATCATCCAAGGTCTTTAATGTCAAAACCTCCACCACCACCCCTCATATTAGTCCAGCTGAGGAAAACACGCAGGAAATTAGATTGATTACAACATTCAGTGGGCAAGAGAAACAGATAAGATGCATCAATAATTCTCATTGGCCAATCATCCTCACTGACATTACTTTAAATCAAATTCTCCCGGAACAACCCTCTATCACATTCAGACGTGCACCATCGATGAGGGACTCCTTAGTAAAGAGTAGCCCGGAGTTCATTCCCACTCAAACATGATTATCCAATAAAACAGGGTTTTTTAAGTGTAATTCATGTAGAGCCTGCAAATTTGGTGTAAACACTGCTGAATACAAAACCGCATTCAGTGCGAAACCTATCAAGATTAAGGGCCATTTTACATGTCGCACTGATTATGCAGTCTACATTCTAGAATGCCCTTATGGGCTTAAATACGTAGGGAGTACCAAGCTTCAAGTATTCAACAGGTTTTTACAGCAATTGAGGGCAGTGGTCAATTCAGATCTTAACTATCCTGTGGCCCAACACTTTAAGCTAGTACACCATAACAATCTGAACGAGGCTCAAGTATTTTGTAATCGGGGCTGTCCCTACTTCACGATGAGGAGGCAATCGAGAAAAACATTTAAGACAGTTGGAGTCGCATTTTATCCTTGCATTGGATACCAAAATGCCAAATGGTTTAAATACCAGTCAGGACCTTCATAATTTTCTCTAATGCCCACTGAGGTCAGTTCAGATATATGTTTACCCAATTTTCTTTCCATCTCTCATACCATTCCAGTATATTTTGTGTATCCACATCAATAGGTATTTATAGTGTCCAATCACCTTCAAATCGTAAGGATTTTAGTGGGTGTAATACCATCATTTAAGACACACTAACATTGTTTTTTTCAATTATGAGTTGTATTACAATTGAGTTCTAATCTAAGTAAGATCTGACTTTTCCATTAAATGTGATATTACTGACACTTTAATATTACATTTGAGGTGTAAATATGAGCTTCTGGGCAGTTTCACTTCTCAATATGTTGTTACATTTCGATGGACAATACCACAGCACTTTAATTCAGAGCACTTTATGGGATATGGCAATATTCAAGCACTGGCACTTTATAGCAATGTTCTATTATCTTTTAGATACAGACTGTGTAATACATGTTTATGCTACCGATTGGGGTTTTATCATTTAAATATATCCCAGGTATTCCATCATTTGTCTCATATGGATCATATAGACCTTTTAAGCGTGTTTCCTTTGTTGAGATATAAGCTATCGATATGGATCAAGCCATCTATTTATATTTAAGCACTAGCACTTTTTTACTTAATCAACATATTATGATATATATCAATTTTTTATTATGCCGGTAAACACTTTTAGGTCCAGTTCATTATTTAATGAGTATAATGATATAACAAGCGGTATCCAATTATTTCATTCTGGTGTTAGTGAGCGTATTGAGACTATACATATGTGAATTTTAGACTGAGACAACATATATTTTATTGTTATTTCACAGTAATTAATTGTCATTATAAGCTTTTACTAATAGTCTGATGTCTATTTCTATGAACATTGTTTGTTTGTTTCGCACATTGGTGGTTGTTGTTTCACTATTTAAATGGTAAAAGTATGGCGGCGTGTCATGTGATCAAGATCGCGCTTTGGCGGTCGAAACGTGTCATGGCAGACACTAGCCTGGAATAGACTATGAGCCGATAAAGAAATAAAAGCACTTTGCAAAATTATAATTTGTGGCGTCTGGTGGTCCGTACCTGGAAGGTTTCATTGGGAGAGCGGTGAGCCAGGATTGCGACTGTATATATATATATATATATATATATATATATATACACACACATATATATTGTTTTGTGCATGGATAATCTGAGCCTAACTATAATGTTCCTGTAACCTTTGGCTTTTTTCAGTGACTATACATATAGTCACTGAAAAAAACAAAGGTTATAGGGACATTAAAGTGAGTCTCAGGTTATACATGCACAAAACCATAGAAGTTCAGCAGTTATAGTTATCTGAGCTAAATACAACTTACACCCCCACAATGCACTGCTTATGACCTCAAATATTACATCACTCATGGCATGGTCACTGACATCCCTGATGACATCTCAAATGACATTATCCAGTGATTGCGAGTGTTTTCCAAAAGTGTATGAGTTTTACACATATATACTAAGGTACTACAAAAGTTAAATTAGTATACTTTGTGTACTACTGATGAGTTATACTATTTCTAACATATATTATGTGAATGGCTGTGTGACTGTGTGTATCCGTGTGTGAGTGGGTGTATGAATGGCTGTCTAGGTGTGTGAATGGGTGTGCGAGTGTATAGGTGTATAAGTGAGTGTGTGAGTAGCTGTATGGGTGAATAAGTGGGTGTGTGAGTTTCTGTATGGGTGAGTGAGTGGCTGTGCGAGTAGCTGTATCGGTGAGTGAGTGGCTGTATAAATGAGTGAGTGGCTGTGAGAGTGGCTTTATGGTGAGTGAGTGACTGTGTGAGTGGCTGTATGGGTGACAGAGTGGCTGTGTGAGTAGCTGTATGGGTGAGTGAGTAGATGTGTGAGTGCTTGTATGGATGTGTGAATGGGTATTTAAGTGGTTGTGTGGGTGTGTGAGTGGCTCTGTTGAGAGGTTGTATGGATGAGTGAGAGGTTGTGTGAGTGGCTGTATGGGTGACTAAGTGGGTGTGTGAGTAGCTCTATGGATGAGTGAGTGGCTGTGTGAGTGGGTATATAGGTGTGTGAGGGGATGTATGAATGGTTGTGTGGGTGTGTGAGTGGTTCTGTGGATGATATCATCATTGATGTCATTTGAGATGTCATCAGTGATGTCACTGACCATGTCATGAATGATGTAACATGTGAGGTCATAAGCAGTGCAGTGCGGGGATGTCATAGTTAGTTCAAGTAACTATAACTGCTGAATTTCTAATGTTTTGTGCATGAGTAATCTGAGCCTAACTATAACGTCCCTGTAACCTTTGGCTTTACCAGTGAATTTCTAAGGTTTTTTTAAATTCTATTTCCTAAGTATAATGTCCCTGTAACCTTAGTTTCTTTCAGTGAATTTCAAACGTTTCTGATTTTTTGAGTTAATTTCTAGGGTTTATTTTTAGTACAAACTATACTACAATTTATTTTGCTTGTTAATTTAGTAATATATATTTTTTAAACAGTAGGATTTAAAAAAAAAAAAGAAAATATACTTTATATACATTTTAAAATGTAAAAATCAGATATCTATTTAATGTAAAATATATAATGTTTTTGTAATTGTAATTGATCAAGTTCTGTTTTTTAGGTTATTTTGTTTAGTACCACGGTACCTCTGCAGGTCTGAAAACATAGGGCCTCATTACGATGCTGGTTGGACCAACCGTTGCATCAGTCTGTGTAGCGGAGTGTGGCTGGGTGTGTCTGTAGCTGTATCAGTGTGTGTCTGGATGTGTCAGTGGCTGTATCAGTGTGTGTGTGTGTGTTTGAGAGGCTGTATCAGTGTTTGGCTGAATGTCTAAGTGGCTGTATTGATATGTGAGAGGGTGTGTCATTGGCTGTATGCTTGTGTGCCTGGTTGTGTCAGTCTCTGTATCGGAGTGTGGCTGGGTGTGCCAATAGTTGTATCAGGTGTGCCTGGGTGTGTCAGTGTCTAACAATGTGTACCTGGGTGTGTCAGACACTGTATCAGTATATGCTTAGGTGTGTCAGTGGCTGTATTTTTGTGTGAGTGGCTATTTGAGAAGCTGTATTCGTGTTTGGCTTGGTGTATCAGTACCTGTATTGATGTGTAGCTGTGTGTGTCAGTGCCTGTATTGTGTGTGTACATGGGTACGTGAGTGGCATTATTAGTGTCAGCCTGGGTGTGTTCCCCGAGAATGTAATCTTATGACACAGTGCTAAAAAAAGTAATTAGCAAAAGTCATTAATCCAATAGATGATGCCATACATCTGTATAAAAAGAAAAAAACCACAAATATGAGTTAGTATTACAATTTATAAAATTATACAATATAGCTACAATTTTAATAATGCATAGCTTCATAATAACAAACAAATTACTACTCATTTCTTATACTGTAATGCTATATTACTTTATAATTAAGTGTTTCGTTCTCCATTTTTTACTATTCTCAGTTTCTATACTTATACAGCATAACTGATGTACTGTTGAAAGAATCATCATTGAACAGTGGGGAAAAAACTATTGCAAAGATAGTAGACAAAAAACTGCACACTATGTTACTGCAATTATGGAACAGCGTACATTGCACTCACTACAATTTATTAAAATGTTTGTTTTACCTATATATGCCCTACTAATTTGAGCAATGATATTCTGAAAATGAGACCTTTATCATCAAAACTACTAATAAATATATAAGGCACTCCAGCACATTGTAAGCATTATAAAGACATCACCCCTGGTAGGCTGAATGATTTCATAAATACTAATGATGGATCTATAACAAATACACTAAACCACTTTCACAACTGTAATCCTCCTTAGAACTTCGGTTGTAGAAACAAAAGATAAGAATTAGGTAGCTTAACAGTCAGTTTTTGCTTGCATTTAAGGTTGCTATCATTATACTCTGTCCATCCACTTTTACTTTTTACACTGACAGTGTAGTGATCATAATGTTGACATGAGCTCTGATTCACAATTTGGACAGGTATTGTGTTGTGTAGCTTGTTTGAACAATCTGTCAAATGACACAGATTTGCAATCTGGTAATATTAAATAAAGAAATCACTCCAAATCCATTTCTGTACTTAATGTGAATGAGCAATCTTTACACTCATGGTTCCATGAGTAAGTAAGTCTAAATAACTCATCAATACATATTTCTCCTTCTTCTAATACTCCAAAGATCTCCATTATAAACTCCTGTTCATCCTGTGTTTGAGGTAAACTGTACAGATTCACTACATATATCTACAAGGTCTCGAATGTGTGAAGCAGAATGTGTTGTAGTCTTATCAGAGGAGATTGGCAACTGGTAACCAAGAATATCTCCTCGTTGTCAAATTTTTCTTTCTTAACAGCGTCTTTCTTCTCTATCATTTCTTTCTTTCCGACATCACTACACTCCTTTGGAAGCTTTCGCTTAGGACACATGATGTCATGTTAATTTGATTTATTGGGCACGCGAATCACCCGGGGAGGAGTATCTTGGCGCAATGCAGCAAAATGAGTGGAGGAGTAGACTGATTAGGCCTGAAAGAATGCAGTTTTGAGAAGTTTCCTAAAATTGAAATGATCTGTGCATTGGAGTATACGAAGTGGGAGCCTATTCCACCAAAGTGGAGCCAGGTAAGAGAAGTATCTGCCTCCCGAGCAAGATTTCGTGATACGTGGAAGTGCCAGCAGGGCTTTATCTCTAGATCTCAGTCTTCTGCCAGAACGATAGTGAACAAGCTTTGCAGGAAGGTAGCTAGGCGCATTGCCCTACAAGGACTTGTGAGTCAGGCAGCAAACCTTGAAGATGATTCTCCTGCAAATTTATAGCCAATGAAGCGAGCGCAGAAGAGGGGCGGATGCCGCCCTGGCTGGAAGATTAAGAGTGAGACGTGCTGCCGTGTTTTGAACGATTTGCAGTTTGCTTAAAGCAGTCTCATTGATAGAAGCCAATAGCGCATTGCAATAGTCCAAGCCACTGATGACAAGTGCTTAGACAAGTGTTTTTCTGACTGAATGTTGAAGAGAGGGGAAGACTCACCATAACAGATATAACACGTAAAAAAAAGTTCCAGTAGTGACTGCGACCTCTTCTATCATGGTGAGTGCTTGGTCAAGGCATACGCCCACATTTTTTACAACCAATTTGGTAGTAGGGGCCGGACCAAGTTCAGAAGACCACAATTTGGGTGTCCAAAGCTGCTGGGCCTTGCCAAACAGCATGATTTTGGTTTTGTTAGTATTCAGTTGGAGACAACATTTTGCTGTAATCCAAGATAAAATAGCTATAAAACCTACTGAGAAACGATCTTTAACATTCTTTAGATCTTGATCTATAGTAAATATCTGCTGCATGTCGTCAGCATATGACAGAGGAAGAAAGTCAAACTTTTTGGAAAGGTTGGCAAGGGGGGCCACATATATGTTGAAAAGCGTGGGGCTCAGATAAGAGCCCTGAGGCACCCCTTTATCCACTTTCATGGTGGCGTGATTTATAATCTCCTAAGGAAATAGTTTGAGTGCAATCAGTTAAAAGACTTTCAGCCATGATAATGCCGTCCCATGAATTCCTTTCTCCTGTAATGTTAGCAACATTCTAGAATGAGAAACAGTATTGAATGTTGCTGAGAAGACCAACAGCATGAGCAGTGAGGGGGTGTTGTTGTCAAGAGAACATCTAATGTGTTCGGTCATCACAGCCGGAGTGGTCTAGGTGCTGTACGAGGGTCTAAAACCTGATTAAGAAGAGTCCAGCAGCATATTTGCTTCAAGGTATTTCATAAGTTGGTTATTAATTTGACTCTCCAACAGTTTGTCCAATAACGGAAGAAGAGAAATGGGTCTGTAGTTGGTAAGATCCATAGGAGGTAAATTAGGCTCTTTTTTTTAATAGGGGTAACTAATGCTGCTTTCCAAGCAAAGGGAAATTTGCCAGAGTAGGCTGATAGATTAAATAATGAGCAAATGACAGGGGCAAGCTAAAAGGACAGAGGCGGTCATGTAAGCTGGACAAATATCCAAAGGGGGCCCTGATTTAGCCATTGCTAATGCTTTCTGGATAAACTCTGACAGCAATGGCTTGAATTCGTTTAAAATGGGACTATTGGTAAACGACTGAGAACAAGTCTTGAACTCCTCATTGTCCATTGTCTTGCTCAGGTATATTAGGGAAATTCTGATAAATTTAATTGATTTTACCTTCAAAATGATTTGCTAAAGAATTACAAAGAGATTGTGAAGGCACAATCTCAGAAGAACAGGCTTGTGGGTTAAGGAAGGAATTATGAACGTTAAAAAGCATCTTGGAAAAGTTTCCTGCATGATTATTTGGTAAGAGATGTCTTGCAGGTGGTTTTTTATATTTCGATGATACTTCAATAAGGCTTGTTTATCAACAAGAGTATTGAAATGGCGCCATCACTGCTCAAGCTTTTTACAAGTGGTTTTTTCATTGCACAGTTCCAAAGAGTATCAGGGAGCATGTGTTCCATGGTCAGGCTTAGAGCAAGATTGTATAGGGGCAATCTTGTTGAAGGCTGTATGGACAGCTGAGTGATAATCAGATAAGGCTTTATCCATGTCAGAGTCTATGAGTGTAAAGTCAAAGACCGAGGAGAATGCATCTGGAGTAATTTTACGCCAGTGTCTAGTACTTTTCATCAGAGGCTTTTGTTTCTGTTCAGGCCCCTTAAGTTTAAGGAGCTGAAAAAGTATTAAGGAGTGATCTGTCCATGTAAGGGGTTGGGGACCTCACACAGCAAAATGTGAGAGTTTGTGAAAATCAAGTCTAAGGTATGGCCAGCCAAATGAGTGAGGCCCGTCACTTTCTGTTGGGTAACCAACAAGGTTAGGTCAGAGGTGTGTTGAACTACTTAAGCATTAGTGAAATCCTCTCCATGAAAGTTGCTGTCGCCCAATAGAAGAAAATATTGAGACGCAAGAACATGGAAGGCAATGAATTCCATAAGACGCTGACTAAAATCTTTTTTGAACCTGGAGGGCGGTACACAAGAGCACCTCTCCAGCAGTCATTGGGGGAAATTTCCAGTCTAAATATACAGATCTCTGCCCAATCTGCTTGCAAAGTATCAATGAATGAGACTTTAATGGTGTCTTTAAAAATGATTGCTAAACCTCCACCTGATCTGTTTTCTCTGTCCAATCCCAGCATCAGGTAGTTATCAGGAAGAGCTAGCGAAATGGCTGGAGAAGTACAAGAGTTTAGCCAAGGTTCGGTAAAAAAACACAATGTTAGGTGAGAGTGACGATAGTAGATTCCAGATTTCAAGTACATATTTGGGAAGGGATCTGATGTTGCAGAGAAAGCCAGAGATACAAGAGGAGGTAGAATCAATCAATCAATCATGTGTTTGTTAAGCGCGACTACTCACCCGTAAGGGTCTCAAGGTGCTGGGGAGGAGGGAAGGTGCAGGTTCCAGTCCATCAAGGAGGGGGTCTGTCGAAGAGTCAAGTTTTGAGGTTTCTCGTAAAGATGGGGAGTGATGTTGTCTGTCTGAGGTGGAGCGGCAGGGCGTTCCAAGCTCTGGCCGCGAGGAAGGGGAAGGAGCGGCCTCCCGATCTGGTCTTTCTGGCGCGGGGGACCACAGCGTAGGAGAGCTGGGCTGATCGTAGGGTCCTTTGGGGTGTGTGGAATTTGAGTCGGCTGTTCAGGTATGCTGGTCCGGTGTTGTGGAGGGCTTTGTGTCTGTGGGTGAGAATCTTGAAGGTGATTCTAGCCTCGATGGGAAGCCAGTGAAGTGGGCGCAGGTGCTGGGAGATATGGCAGTGTCTTGGCAGGTTGAGGACCAGTCTTGCTTCGGCGTTCTGGATGTTTTGTAGCTTGCGGGTGAGGTTTTTGTTTATTCCGGCGTAGAGTGCGTTGCCATAGTCGAGTCTGCTGGTGATGAGGGCGTGAGTGACGGTCTTTCTGTGCTCGAGGGGGATCCATTTGAAGGTCTTACGTAGGATGCGGAGGGTGTGGAAGCAGGAGGATGCGACAGAGTTAATCTGGCGGTCCATTTTGAGCTCGGAGTCCAGGATGATTCCAAGGTTGTGTGCTTGGTCCATGGGGGTGGGTGGGCTTCCGAGGACGGGGGGCCACCAGGTGTCATTCCAGGCATCGGGGTGTGGGCCCATGATGAGTACTTCTGTTTTGTCAGTGTTGAGTTGTAGGCAGCTGCTTTTCATCCATTTGGCGACGGCTTCCATGCCTTTTTGAAAGTTGTATTTTGCTGCGTTGGGTTTGTTGGATAGGGAGAGGATGAGTTGGGTGTCGTCTGTGTATGAAACAATGTTGAGTCCGTGGGTTCTGACGATGGGGGCGAGCGGAGCCATGTAGATGTTGAAGAGCGTGGGGCTGAGGGAGGACCCCTGGAGGACTCCGCAGGTGGTTGGTGTAGGGTCTGAGAGGAAAGGAGGGAGTCTGACCCGCTGCGTTCTGCCAGAGAGGAAAGAGTGGATCCAGTCGAGGGCCTTGTCCCGGATCCCTGCATTGTGGAGTCTGCGTGTTAGGGTGCGGTGGGAGACTGTGTCGAAGGCCGCTGAGAGGTCGAGGAGGATGAGGGCTACTGTTTCTCCTCTGTCCAGGAGGGAGCGGATGTCGTCTGTTGCGGCGAGGGGGGTGGTTTCTGTGCTGTGGTTTTTTCTGAAGCCGAATTGGGAGGAGTCAAGGATGTTGTGCTCTTCGATGAAGGTGGCGAGTTGGCTGTTGATGGCTTTCTCAATGACTTTTGCTGGGAACGGGAGCAGAGAGATGGGTCTGTAGTTTTTGAGGTCGGTGAGGTCCGCCGAGGGCTTCTTCAGGAGGGGGTTGATCTCGGCGTGTTTCTAGTCGTCGGGGAAGGAGGCGTTCGCCAGGGAGCGGTTGATGGTGTGGCGAAGCATGGGTGCGATGGTGTCGCCGGCTCTGTTGAAGATGTGGTGGGGGCAGGGGTCCGTGGGGGCCCCGGAGTGGATTGACTTCTTCATCTTCAGTGTGTCTTCGGTGGTGAGGGCTTTCTAGCTGTCAATTGTTGGCTTCAGGGTGTCGAAGGTGGTTGGTGAGGGTTCAGTTTGTTGGTTGTCTTCTTCGAAGTTGTCGTAGATGTTGTTGATTTTGTGGTGGAAGAAGGTGCTGAGTTTGTTGCAGAGGTCTTGTGAGGGAGGAATGTCAGTAGACTCGCTGGTGGGTTGGGCGAACTCCTTGATGATGCTGAAGAGTTCTTTGCTGTTGTGCGCGTGTGTGGAGATTCTGTCTTCGATCGCTGTTTTTCTCGTGTTTCTGATGAGTTGGTGGTTGGCGTTGGTGTCGGCTCTGAACTTGTTGTGGGCTTCTGTGGATTTGGAGTTCCTCCAGGCCTTTTCGAGGTGGCGGCATGTGCGTCTGGACTCTTTAAGTTCGCTGTTAAACCATCTAGCTTTCTTGGCGTGTGTGTTGTTCTTCTTGAGGGGGGCTATGGTGTTGGCGCTGTCGGAGATCCATCTGTGCAGAGTTCGGGCTGCGGTGTTGGGGTCGTCGTCTTCCACGGTGGTTGGGGTGGAGTTGCTGAGTGAGGAGGTGAGCTGGTCAGCGGTGATTTTGGTCCAATTTCTTCGTGGGAGCAGGTGCTGATGTCTGTGGATAGTGGGTGTTCTGAAGGTGAAGTGGATGCATCGGTGGTCAGTCCACGGGAGTTCGGTGGTGTGGCTGAAGGTGATGGAGTTTCCTGTTGTGAAGAGGGGGTCGAGGGTGTGTCCTGCTGAGTGCGTGGGTTCGGTCACGATCTGGCGGTGTCCAATGTTGTGGAGGTTGTCCAGGAGGGATGTGGTGTTGGGGTCTAGTTGGTTGTCGAGGTGGAAGTTGAGGTCTCCTAGCAGAGTGTAGTTTGGAGTGTGGATTTGTGGACGATGGCGATTCCTCCTCCCGGGCTTCCGGGAGATCTTGTATCCTTGGGGAATGGCGATGGCGATGTCCGGTCCCGAGGTGGTGTTGGTCCAGGTTTCGGTGAAGAATGCTACGTCCGGGGAGGTGCTCTCGAGGAGGTCCTAGATTTTGGTGGCGTGTTTGTGGAGTGATCGGACGTTCAGGAGGATGCATTGCAGGGTCTTCAGTTTGGTTGTGTTCTTGCGGGCGGGTTGTGCTGGCTCCGTGTTCCTGGCAGTGCTGCAGGTGTGCCGGCAGAAGGCGGTGATAAAGGAGAGTAAAGGCTTTGTAAGTTTGACAGAGAGTTGTTACTAAATGGATCTATAAAGTTATTGGCGGCCGCCACAGGTGCTTCTAGAGCCATGCTCTAAACCCCCGTAAGAACATTGGAATTTACATTTTAAACAAGTGGTGGGCACTTCAAGATGGGAGGGGAAGACAGAGTTGCACAAGGAACTAGAACCTTCTGTGTGTATATTGCCAAGATTACAAAGTTCGTCAGTAGAGTAGATAATCCTGTTGTGATTGGTGTGATCAAATAGAAAAGGAGCAGGGGCCCTGGCTCCTGGTGACGGATGGGCGTGGATGGGAGCAGACTGTCTTGCCTTAGTACGTGCCTTCGACATGCCGGTGGCACTTCTGCTGCGCGTCAATGCCCCAGTCACCATTAAGTAAAGTGGCCTTCAAAAAAAGCTAGAACGCCACCTGCACAGCGCACACGTAAAATAAACAAAGTACTGCTGGCTCTGAACACGGCCGGACAGTCAGAATAACAAAACCGCCCCTAAGCGTTTTATTCCCAGTGCGTCCGAGGAATTAAAATGGCGGTAAGCATAGTAATTAGAAATAAATGAATTAAATACAAGCAGGTATCAAAGGCTAAAAGAGTTTCCTAAAATTCATACAGAGTTTGTAACATATTAAAAAACTCACTCTGCTACACGGTGCGTCCGCACCCCAGCCGCCATTAAATAGAGTGGCCTTCAAAAAAGCTAGAATGCTCACTGCATGGTGCACATGCAAAGTAAACAACGTACTGCAGACTCTGAACACAGCCGGACAGTCAGAGTAACAAAATTTCCCCTAAGCGTTCTCCCCCCAGTGCGCCCACGGAAAAAATGACGGTAAGCACAGTAATTCGAAATAAATGAATTAAATACGAGCAGGTATCAACTGCTAAAAGCGTTTCTTAAAATTCGTACAGAGGGCCTCATTTATGGGGTTTTTGCTGTAGGGCCGCGCAGCAGACCTAGCTGCTGCGCTGCCCTACGGCAAAAGAAAAGGGCAGGAATGCACCGTATCTATCAGATACGGCGCATTCCTGTCCTTTTCCCCTCCGCTGGTGCACAATGGGCTGCCATGCACCAACGCAGGCACCTTTGTACCATGAAGCAAAGGTGCCTGCGTTGCAGGGATGATTATTTTTGTGCAGGAAGGGAAACCTTCCTGCACAAAAACAATAACAAGAGGCTTTTTCCTCTTTCTATGTGTGCTGCAGAATGCAGCACACATAGAAAGAGTAAAAACGAGGAGAAATAAAGATATTTCTCCTCGTTGTGCCTCCCTTACACCTCCCCTGGGGAGGCGTACATTTTTGGCAGTGCCTCAGACTTACGATTTCTCGTAAATTTGGGGCAGTGTCAGAAAAACATGGATGTTGCTGGGAACGCCCCCATCAACACCCATGGAACGCCCCTTTCATGCAGTTTTCTGCGTGAAAGGGGCACATATTTATAAGCAAAACCAAAGGGGATGATGGACGGAGTGTTGAACATTGCAAGCACTCACCCCCAGTCAACTGATCTGGGTTTAATCCATCATCATTTTTTAGCTCACTCCGCCACCCCAGTTCAGACATGGCCATATGCAAATCAGTCTGACCCTGTGCCTCATGGGAACAGTCCAGCCCGAACTGCCAAGCCATGTCTTCCCTGGACCGGAAACAAGCATCCTGGGGCCGGTTTCTGGCTTACAGCCATCATCAGCCAGGCTATCTTGAATCCAGTGGCAAAGTGAGCAAGGGACCCACGTCTGGGCATACCCTGCCAACTTAGGGCGAACATAGCAAAACCAAAGGGGATGATGGGATATTGTCCTAAATGAGGAGATTAAACACTTCCTAATCGATTCTACTCTTTAAATAAACTTGGATCAGCACTTACTTTGTTGTCATCAAATGCAACAAAATGCAAACTGGACAATGTTCTGACATTCCTTCCTTAAACACTGTACTCCCAACATTAACCAATGCTGAATCTACACTTAAACTTTGAGGTTTATGAATGCTTACTGCAAATGCTAGAGAAACTGGAAACTGTTTCCGTCGCACATATAAGTCGTTCACAAGCAAAAAACCTACAATGGTCCTTCCAATTTGCTTTTCGCTATGAACCTGATCAAATTTAATTGCTTGGTACTCAATATCACTCCTGTTAGGAAAGCTAATGAAATCAATACTTTTACCCATAGCACCATTAACTAATCCTTCCTCAACATTTAGAGTTTGACCCAAAATTACTCTGCAGTTCTTGCAAACAATTAAACATTTCTCCAATCCTGCAGTTCTTTTATACAGATTTTTCCAATGAATCCAATTTTGTTTGCAATCTTTCATTTAGGAATACTGTGATCCCCTTGGTGTTCCATTTTTCCTATCACCGTCAATTCCAAAATGTCTTCTTTCTCAAATTGCAGCAGTTCTTTGTTGAAAGAGGCACACTCCGCTAGTGTAGGAATTAGGCAGCCAACTGGTATTCCTTCTTGAATGAAAGTGAACATTGTTTCTGCTGCTGTCTTGTTTGTTGGAAACACTTTTTTAAGAAGGCAACTTTCTAGCAGACGCTTTCCATCTCTAGAAAGAACACTTACTCTAATAGCCTTCAAAATATTCCTGTATTCAATGCCAGATGCTTGCCACCTATTCTTAAGTAATTCTTTGTATTAGAAGTTTAACCAAATATTGACATCTCCAATGCTTCCCAATGAATTCTGAGTTTCATCATGGAGTAGTGTTTTGAACACAGGCTGTCCTTTTACAGGTGTAAGTTGCATTACAACTCCAAAAACAATCAAGTATTTTCCTCCAAATATGACATTGTAATCTGTTTTTAGAATCTGTTGCATTTTTAAATGTACAAAGGCAAGCATCAAGTTTAAGGCCATGCTCAACTCATCGATGATTAAAAGCTTTAACTTTTTTAGCACTCTTGACACTTCATGGCAAGCTTCAATGGATAACATTTTGTATTCGACTTTGCTTTCATTCTCCACAGGCAGCATCAAAAGTCATTGTAAAATAATTCCTTCGATATTATGTGCAGCTAATCCAGTGGGTGCTGTTACTACACATGACAAATTACACTAAGTATTCTTCTGTAGGAAAGCAGTGTAAACTTGTATTAAAAAGCTTTTACAGGTGCTAGCTTGACCGCTGACATACAACGGTATAGGCTTAAATGACATACATACACACTCTTTCTTCTCATGGAGGAATCCATGCTCAACTTTTTCTTTCAACTCCATATATATTTATTTTTGCTTGTCATTTAACTGTGCAACTAACTCTTCCAAATAAATAGTTTCCTGTCTTGCTAGTTGCATTTCACTCTCCACCTCTTTCATTGCAATGGCAGCTTCATTTTCAATTATTGGCTGTCCAAGAGGATCTCGACTTAGAGGACCTGAACTTTGGCTGCTTTGTGAACTCTCCTTAGCTATCTCAGCAGCAATTGTTTCTTCCTGCTCAATTTCATCATGTAACATTTTCAAATAGTTAGTAAATACTGAACAGTCAATGCTATCCTTTGCAGCATTGAAAGAGCCTTAGTAGCAGTCAAACTGTCCTAGTAATTATGATTCAGAATGCCAAGGCTTAAAGAGCTGTAGAAGTGCGAAACAGAAAAACTCTCTTTTTCGGCAGCCCGGCAACTCAGTTTTCTATCATTAATTAGAGTGCCTTTGCGTTGTCGCATCAAACAATCATCACAACCAACTATTGAAAATCTACCATCATCTACATTTTATGTCACGTTGTTTCTATATCTGTAGTTTTGAAGTATTTCCTAAAGACAATGTCTTATATTGATGCAAATTATGGGGCATATTAGCAAGAACGGCGTTAAAATTATCGCCGCTTTAGCGGCAGGAAACTGCCGCTAAAGCGGCGATAATGGGCTTGATAATATGCCCTTGAGAATTCCAATAGAAGCCCAGGATCACAGCAGAGCATGGGCTTCTATTGGTGTTCTCAAGGGCATATTATCAAGCTCATTATCGCCGCTTTAGCGGCAGTTTCCTGCCGCTAAAGCGGCGATAATTTTAACGCCGTTTTTGCTAATATGCCCCAATATATTTACTTTCTGGGTCAAATTCTGCAAAGTACTGAATTTCAGGAAAATAATTCAACACTCTATTTCGCGAGACCTTTTATTTCCGAAGAGTCAATAGTTTTATAGCCTACAATCAGGCATCCACTTACTCGAAAATCACCCAAAAACACCACAACCTGAGGAGAACAGAAGTGTCAAAATATATCAACGACTACAATCATGACATTCTCAAAATGTGGAATTCTAATATGGATATTCAGTTTGTGGCAGACTACTCCACAGGTGTTGCTCGTTATGTTACTTCATACATAATAAAATATGAAAAGATGGAGATGAAGGATATGTGGGAAGAGATTTCTGCTGGAAAGCCTTTAGCAAAGAAACTGTACAGTTTCAGTTTGAAGATGCTTTTACACAGGGAAATTGGATCTTATGAATGCTGTGATCGGTTGAGTTCAGCTTTTTTATACTCTAAGTCGAGAGGAATTGTTTTGGTGAGTCTAGACCTAGCATGCTCTCAAAATAGAGTGTTGAAATCTTTTCCTGAAATTCAATACTTTGCAGAATTTGACCCAAAAAGTAAATATATTGTCTTTATGAAATACTTCAAAACTACAGATATAGAAACAACGTGACAGAGAGGTTGGCCTCAACGTGCAATATGCAATAACAACAATTGATGGACAGAATGCAGAACAATGTCGTACATTCACCCCAGTACAGAGATCTGGGCCTAAATCCATCGTTTTTTTGCTCACCATGCCATTCCAGTTTGGACCCAGCCATATGCAAATCAGTCTTGACCCTGCGCCCAATGGTAACAGTCCAGCCCGAACTGCCAGGCCAGGTCCTCCCTGGACTGGAAACAAGCATTCTAGGACCGGTTTCGGGATTTCAGCCCTCATCAGCCAGGATAGCTTGACTCCAGTGGCATGGAGAGCACAGGACCCACGTCTGGGCATACCCGTCCCACTCGGGGTGACAAATGCAAAAACAATAATTGATGGACAGAATGCAGAACAATGTCGTACATTCACCCCAGTACAGAGATCTGGGCCTAAATCCAACGTTTTTTTGCTCACCATGCCATTCCAGTTTGGACTCAACCATATGCAAATCAGTCTTGACCCTGCTCCCAATGGGAACAGTCCAGCCCGAACTGCCAGGCCAGGTCCTCCCTGGACTGGAAACAAGCATCCTAGGACCGGTTTCGGGCTTTCAGCCCTCATCAGCCAGGATAGCTTGACTCCAGTGGCATGGAGAGCACGGGACCCACGTCTGGGCATACCCGTCCCACTCGGGGTGACAAATGCAAAAACAACAATTGATGGACAGAATGCAGAACAATGTCGTACATTCACCCCAGTACAGAGATCTGGGCCTAAATTAGGGGTGGGCGGAATTTGCGTAGTCGCGCTACGCAAAGCTCCGCGAAACGGTAAAAAATCTCTGCGAGCACGCAAAAGTTCCACGAACACGTGGAATTGCTTGTTCAGCCCGTTCGCGATGCTTTTTTCCTGTTCGCGAATGCTGTTTGCATGCTTGGGGAGAAATACCTCGCGAACACGCATTTTGAAAGAGCGAACAAGCAAAAACTTCCGCGAAGCCGCGGATCGCGGAATTTTGGGCAATTCCGCGTTCTCCGCAGAACGCGAAATTACCCAAATTCCGCGAGCGGAACGGAATTTACCGCCCAGGCCTAGCCTAAATCCATCGTTTTTTTGCTCACCATGCCATTCCAGTTTGGTCCCAGCAATATGCAAATCAGTCTTGACCCTGCGCACAATGGGAACAGTCCAGCCCAAACTGCCAGGCCCTCCCTGGACTGGAAACAAGCATCCTAGGACCAGTTTCGGGCTTTCGGCCCTCATCAGCCAGAATAGCTTGACTCCAGTGGCATGGAGAGCACAGGACCCACGTCTGGGCATACCCGTCCCACTCGGGGTGACAAATGCAAAAACAGCAATTGATGGACAGAATGCAGAACAATGTCGTACATTCACCCCAGTACAGAGATCTGGGCCTAAATCCATCGTTTTTTTGCTCACCATGCCATTCCAGTTTGGACCCAGCCATATGCAAATCAGTCTTGACCCTGCGCCCAATGGGAACAGTCCAGCCCGAACTGCCAGTTCGGGCTGGACTGTTCCATGAGGCACAGGGTCAAGACTGATTTGCATATAGCTGTGTCTGAACTGGGGTGGTGAAGTGAGCTAAGGAACGATGATGGATTCAACCCAGATCCGAGACTGGGGGTGAGTGTCTGAAAAGTTTCAGCGCTCCGTCCATCATCTCCTTGTGTTTGCTTTGTTCGCCCTAAGTTGGCAGGGTATGTCCAGACGTGGGTCCCTTGCTCACTTTGCCACTGGATTCAAGCTAGCCTGGCTGATGAGGGCTGTTAGCCCGAAACCGGTCCCAGTATGCTTGTTTCCGGTCCATGGAAGACATGGCTTGGCAGTTCGGGCTGGACTGTTCCCATGAGGCACAGGGTCAAGACTGATTTGCATATAGCTGTGTCTGAAATGGGGTGGCGAAGTGAGCTAAAGAACGATGATGGATTCAACCCAGATCTGTGACTGGGGGTGAGTGTCTGAAAAGTTTCAGCGCTCCGTCCATCATCTCCTTGTGTTTGCTTTGTTCGCCCTAAGTTGGCATGGTATACCCAGACGTGGGTCCCTTGCTCACTTTGCCACTGGATTCAAGCTAGCCTGGATGATGAGGTCTGTTAGCCCGAAACCGGTCCCAGGATGCTTGTTTCCGGTCCAGGGAAGACATGGCTTGGCAGTTCGGGCTGAACTGTTCCCATGAGGCACAGGGTCAAGACTGATTTGCATATAGCTGTCTCTGAACTGGGGTGGCGAAGTGAGCTAAAGAACGATGATGGATTCAACCCAGATCTGTGACTGGGGGGTGAGTGTCTGAAAAGTTTCAGCGCTCCGTCCATCATCTCCTTGTGTTTGCTTTGTTCGCACTAAGTTGGCAGGGTATGCCCAGACGTGGGTCCCTTGCTAACTTTGCCACTGGATTCAAGCTAGCCTGGCTGATGAGGGCTGTTAGCCCGAAACCGGTCTCAGGATGCTTGTTTCCGGTCCAGGGAAGACATGGCTTGGCAGTTCGGGCTGGACTGTTCCCATGAGGCACAGGGTCAAGACTGATTTGCATATAGCTGTGTTTGAACTGGGGTGGCGAAGTGAGCTAAAGAACGATGATGGATTCAACCCAGATCTGTGACTGGGGGTGAGTGTCTGAAAAGTTTCAGCGCTCCGTCCATCATTTCCTTGTGTTCGCTTTGTTCGCCCTAAGTTGGCAGGGTATGCCCAGACGTGGGTTCCTTGCTCACTTTGCCACTGGATTCAAGCTAGCCTGGCTGATGAGGGCTGTTAGCCCGAAACCGGTCCCAGGACGCTTGTTTCCGGTCCAGGGAAGACATGGCTTGGCAGTTCGGGCTTGACTGTTCCCATGAGGCACAGGGTCAAGACTGATTTGCATATAGCTGTGTCTGAACTGGGGTGGCGAAGTGAGCTAAAGAACGATGATGGATTCAACCCAGATCTGTGACTGGGGGTGAGTGTCTGAAAAGTTTCAGTGCTCCGTCCATCATCTCCTTGTGTTTGCTTTGTTCGCCCTAAGTTGGCATGGTATACCCAGACGTGGGTCCCTTGCTCACTTTGCCACTGGATTCAAGCTAGCCTGGCTGATGAGGGCTGTTAGCCCGAAACCGGTCCCAGGATGCTTGTTTCCGGTCCAGGGAAGACATGGCTTGGCAGTTCGGGCTGGACTGTTCCCATGAGGCACAGGGTCAAGACTGATTTGCATATAGCTGTCTCTGAACTGGGGTGGCGAAGTGAGCTAAAGAACGATGATGGATTCAACCCAGATCTGTGACTGGGGGCTGAGTGTCTGAAAAGTTTCAGCGCTCCGTCCATCATCTCCTTGTGTTTGCTTTGTTCGCACTAAGTTGGCAGGGTATGGCCAGACGTGGGTCCCTTGCTAACTTTGCCACTGGATTCAAGCTAGCCTGGCTGATGAGGGCTGTAAGCCCGAAACCGGTCTCAGGATGCTTGTTTCCGGTCCAGGGAAGACATGGCTTGGCAGTTCGGGCTGGACTGTTCCCATGAGGCACAGGGTCAAGACTGATTTGCATATAGCTGTGTTTGAACTGGGGTGGCGAAGTGAGCTAAAGAACGATGATGGATTCAACCCAGATCTGTGACTGGGGGTGAGTGTCTGAAAAGTCTCAGCGCTCCGTCCATCATTTCCTTGTGTTCGCTTTGTTCGCCCTAAGTTGGCAGGGTATGCCCAGACGTGGGTTCCTTGCTCACTTTGCCACTGGATTCAAGCTAGCCTGGCTGATGAGGGCTGTTAGCCCGAAACCGTTCCCAGGACGCTTGTTTCCGGTCCAGGGAAGACATGGCTTGGCAGTTCGGGCTGGACTATTCCCATGAGGCACAGGGTCAAGACTGATTTGCATATAGTTGTGTCTAAACTGGGGTGGCGAAGTGAGCTAAAGAACGATGATGGATTCAACCCAGATCTATGACTAGGGGTGAGTGTCTGAAAAGTTTCAGCGCTCCGTCTGTCTTCTCCTTGTGTTTGCTTTGTTCGCCCTAAGTTGGCAGGGTATGCCCAGACGTGGGTCCCTTGCTCACTTTGCCACTGAATTCAAGCTAGCCTGGCTGATGAGGGCTGTTAGCCCGAAACCGGTCCAAGGATGCTTGTTTCCGGTCCAGGGAAGACATGGCTTGGCAGTTTGGGCTGGACTGTTCCCATGAGGCACAGGGTCAAGACTTATTTGCATATAGCTGTGTCTGAACTGGGGTAGCGAAGTTAGCTAAAGAACGATGATGGATTCAACCCAGATCTGTGACTGGGAGTGAGTGTCTGAAAAGTTTCAGCGCTCCGTCCATCATCTCCTTGTGTTTGCTTAACTTGCAATATGCCTTTTAGGCAATGCAAACTCAGGATTAATTACGTAGAGACGTAATGCCGTCTTCTTAAGGATGAATCCTAAACTTGCTGACCTATCCTCCAAAGATGATATGGAGAATGCAAAAGGTCTTCTTTTCAGTGAAGACTTTGTAAAATCTCTAGGCAAGTATGTCTCGACATTTACAGCCTTTAGCAAGGCACAATCTAATATGAGACGGGTGTTTAGCTCACCCCCACTTTTTGGCCGGGCTGGCAGGAGAGGACCAACCGCCAGCCGTGGAAATTACAGGTCCAATTTCTACTGGCAAGATCAGAGGGGTCCCTCTGCTTACTCAAGAGGCTTTCGCCCAAGCTCAAACCTCTTCCCTCAAAGGGGAAGAGCTACAAGATCTCGTGGGGGAAGATCGAGACCTCCTAACCAAGCATACCAAGGTAAGCAAAACTATTTTTCACAAACCCCTAAATGTGGGGGGGGGGAGACTAAGGTTTTTTACTCACAATTGGCAAAAATAACCCAAGACCCTTGGGTTCTGGAAACCGTAACAGGTTTGAATGCAGATCAAACAAAGTTGATAGACTTAGAAGTTTCCCAAATGTTAGAGAAAGGAGCCTTGGAGAAGGTTACCCGATAGATTCATCAGAGAAAGGTTTCATAAGCACGATATTTTTAGTAGAAAAGAAAGACAAGGGCTGGCGTCCAGTAATAAATCTCAAAGAACTAAACAATTTCTTGGTTTACAGACACTTCAAGATGGAAGGGATCCATCTTTTAAGAGATATTCTACAAACTCAAGATTGGCTGGTAAAGTTGGATCTCAAGGATGCCTACTTTACAATACCTATGGACAGGGATTGCCGAAAGTACCTCCGCTTTCTGTGGAAGGGAACTCTTTATCAATTCCTTTGTCTCCCTTTTGGCCTCTCATCAGCTCCATGGTGTTTCACCAAAGTTCTTCGTCCAGTGGTAAGCTTTTTGAGGGAAAGAGGAGTTCGACTCATTATCTACCTAGACGACATTCTCATAATGTCGCAGAGCAAATCAGAAGTCCTGACTCACTTATCCTGGACCATAAATCTCTTGGAAAATTTGGGGTTCATTGTAAACACAGAGAAGTCTGTCATGTCCTCCTCTCAGGAACCAGAATTCCTTGGTTTCCAGGTAAATACTATCCGCTCACAGTTAGTTTTACCGCACAAAAAAGTTTTGAAAGATAAAAAAGGAACTGAAGTCAGTCTTATCCAAAGATTCCATCCTTCTGAGGGACCTAGCACGAGTTCTGGGTCTCCTCTCCCCGTCAATTCAGGCAATCTCTCCTGGTCCCCTCCACTACAGAGGCCTCCAGAGATTGAAAGCGTGGGGCTTAAGAAAAGGTCTCTGGTACGGGGACATACTTCCCCTTTCAAACGACGCACGACAAGATCTTCTATGGTGGCAGATGAACCTAGAAGCTTGGAATGGCAAGGCCATCTTCGGCAACCTACCGGACTTCATCCTAGAGTCAGATGCTTGCAATCGCGGTTGGGGAGCACGATTAGGAGAAATGGAAACTGGGGGAAAATGGTCCCTAGAGGAACAATCTCTTCATATAAACTGTTTGGAGATGCTAGCGGGTCTGAATGCCCTAATGAGCTTCAGGGAGCAGTTAACGAATTCCAATATAAACAGGTTTGGGGGAGCGAAATCCAAAACTTTATCAGATATAGCAACTCAAATCTGGTATTTCTGCTGGCAACACAAAATTACTCTCAGGGCAGAATTTATCCCAGGGGTATCAAATGTAAGAGCAGACTGGAACTCAAGATATCTCAAAGACTTCAGCGACTGGATGCTACATCCAGAGGTCTTTTCATTGATAGACAATCTTTGGGGCCCAATTCGGTTGGACCTCTTTGCCAGCAGACTAACTTGTCAGGTCCAGTCTTACTTCAGCTGGAGACCAGATCCGTATGCCCTGGCAGTGGATGCCTTCCTACAAGATTGGGGGAAGATGGAGGCTTATGCCTTTCCCCCCTTCTCCATGATACAGAGAGTGCTATGGAACGTGAGACAGGAATTCTCCAATATCATCCTAATAACTCCCTTTTGGAAGTCACAGGTGTGGTTTCCCGGGGTAATGGAACTCTCAATAGATATCCCACACTTTATCCCAGCTTCCTTGGGTCTACTTCTGGGCCCAGACGGAGAGGAACATCCTCTTATTCTAGAAGGGAATATGAACCTTCTTGCTTGGAGGATCTCAGGGGTTCAGAGAGATATCCTGGCCTTTCAGGAGAGGCTAAAAGCTTACTGGACGAGTCTTGTGCACCAGGCACCAGGAAGGGGTACCTGGGCATCTGGAAAAAGTGGTGTAGTTGGTGCATGGAGAGGAATTTGGATCCCGTGGAAGCCCCTGTTCAACTGATAGCTAACTACTTAGCACATCTCTTTGATTCTGGTCTTTCCTACAGAACTATAAACTGTTATAGATCTGCAATTTCGTCAGGTCACGCTTTGATAAATAATCTAGCGATTGGTAGTAATGCCTTAATTAAAAGAGTCATGAAAGGGGTTAGATTAAAAAGACCTCCTAAATCTCGTTATAACTCTCTTTGGGATGTCAATTTGATTTTCAAACCTTTCTGTAATTGGCAAGACAACACTCTACTTTCTCTCAAGCAAATCTCCATGAAACTTGCTACTTTACTTTGTTTAATCTCCTTTAGAAGGGTTTCTGACATTAATGCTCTTGAAATTTCTAACAGGTTTTATTCTTCTGAAGGTGTTCATTTTGACATTTGGAGGAGAACTAAGACTTTGGGGCCGATTCCGATTCAGGCCGGAAATCTCCCCGACCGAGCCGGACCCGGAGAGATTTCCGACCGAATCGGACTCTGGCAGTCCGACTGAACGAGTACGATGCGCACGCATGCAATCGCACTTGAGTCGGTCGGACTCCCATTGAGTCAATGGGAGCCGGACGTACAACGCGTACGCAGGCTCCCATTGACCCAATGGGTGCGAGGTGAACAAGGGTGCCCCCTACAGCGGGTACGCCTCGAAGCGACTCGCGGCATACATGCACAGGTAGGGGGGACCCATGGGTCCCCCCTGTGTGCGACTTGCGCGGCTAGGCGTACAGGGGGGTCTGACACGGACCCCCAAAGTGCAGCTCCGACTGCTCTTTCGAGCCGGACGGCGTGAGTCGGTCGGACTGCTCGCGGCGCGCATCGTACTTGCCCGGCCGGGGAACGTCTCCATTGCGCGTTGCGAGTCGGTCGGAGCGCTTCGGACCCACGAACAAGTCGGTCGGCGATTTCGCGTGCGCTCGCATCGTACTCGCTCGGCCGGACGCACGTACGAATCGGTCGGGAAAGAGGGCTCCGAATCGGATCCGGTTAAGCCGAATCCGATTCGGTGCCCTACCGGCCGAGATCGGAATCGGCCCCTATGTCGGAGTCCATATTTTATCCCTTTTTCCACAATTGTGAAAAACTGTGTGTGGTTAAGTACATGAAAGTGTATGACTTAAAAATTCAAAGTCATAGAGCGGATGGCATTGATCAATTACTCCTGTCTTATGTTAGACCACATAAACCAGTTTCAACTGCTACTTTGACAAGATGGATTTGCTCAATTATGAATGAAGCAGGCGTAGATCTCACTTGAATTAGTGCTCACTCTTCAAGAGGAGCTATGGCTAGTAAGGTTTTCTAGGCAGGGGGTTCTCTCCCAGAAATTCTTAAAGCGGCTGACTGGTCTAATGCTGGTACTTTCGCTAAGTTATATTTAAGACCAGTAGAGCATGTTAGTAATGTAGCCTTGAGTGGCTTTAAACATGCATAATGGTAGCCTCCGGTCTTGTAATGAAATGACGATTCTCCAATTACTATGCAGAGAGAATCTTGATTTCATTAAAGACAACGGAGGCTAACATTATCCCACCCTCCTCTCCCGAGGATTTTGGGTTTCATTGAAATTAACTGTGTTTTTTGTCTATAATTATTAGTGATTTAACTCTTTGCGCTTATTGCAATGTTTTTTCTACACATGTTCTGTTACTTGTTTCCAGTACTTCTTTACTGTGAGGATTTCTTTCTTTTTAGATCATAATGCACAGAAGCTTCTCTTACCAAGGAAGATGCCTTCTACAACTTGGATTGTGCAGCTAAAAGAGGAAGATGATGCAGTGCACAGGATACTTATACTGCTTGTCTGAACATTCTTTACTTTGTGATGTATTCAGTGTTCTTTAAAGGGCTGCATGTTTGGGCAGCAAATAAAAGTATATGCATAATGTTAGCCTCCGTTGTCTTTAATGAAATCAAGATTCTCTGTGCATAGTAATTGGAGAATCGTCATTCTCTTCGAACGTGGCAAAAGGAGGCTAAACAGAGACAATTAAAGAAGGAAAAGGAGGCACGAACGGGGAGAATACAAACATTGACTCAGAAAGCTGTAGCACATGATAGAGAGAAACAAGAGATAGGATTGAACGTGAAGATAGGATGTTTCGATTGCAGATTGATAATTCTTATGTGGCCCAAGAAGAAAATCATACTTTTGTGAAGGAGTTATTAGATAATCGACCCCCACTCCCATATGCCCCATAAAAGATATACCCCACTGTTCCATTGCCCTCACAGCCGCCTGTTACTGTTGCTTCTACTGTCTCTGTTCCTGTATCTACTGCTGCTTTTTCGACAGCCATTGCATCGGCTCCTTCTCTTCTTTCTCTTCCTCCTGCTTCCTTACCATCCGCAGCAACTGTGACTGTTAGCACTCCCCTCACGCCCATTGTTTCAGCATCTTTCTCGCCAGCTGTTTCTCCTGTGACGCAGCCCTCAGCGTCGTTGATACCTGTCACTCCAGTTGCCTCTCCTTCCCTGGTTTTTCATCCCCCGATTTCCTTGAGTGATGGGACGCCAGTGTGCGGGTTTGGAGACGGGGATTGGACACATTTTAAAGAGCGCATGGGTCCGTATGTGCGATCTGAAGTGGGAGATGCAGAGAAAAAGGTAGTGGCTAACCAGGCTGCGCGGTGGACCCAAATCCCCATTTACAGTGTGGAATGTGATGAAAGATTATGAGCCTTTTGTACAATAGCATGCCCTTAAGCATGTGTCTGCTACTCTGATTAGTCTTTGGAAGCAGTGTTTCAAAGATGCAGCACCACAGATTTTATATCATAATAAAGATCATATATATGTCACTAATATGGGGCCTGATCAAGTTTTTGGCAGTATTACGACATTGATTGCTTACCGGGGTAGGCTACTTGAGAAGAGCCCCACTTCGGTATCTCAGTTTCCGATGCGGGAGGTTCATCCTATATATCACCCCGGAATACCAGAGCTAACGGATCAGCACGGTATTATCACTAGACCAGGTGTGGCGACTCGTTTCCATGAACAATGGGTTTATACTCCATGGAAAAGGAGTGAAGTTTTGTCTCTTAAGACTCAGTTGCCTGATCCTAGGAAAAATCCTACTGCATATTATAAAGATTTGACCAAAGCTGCCTCTTCAACAGTAATGACACTTGCAGATATTGAAATGTTCTTTGGTTTATTGGTTCCGGTTGATATTTGGAGGCAAGTGCACGCACAAGATCATGTTGCGGAATTGGGTGGTACATGGGATCAAATTAAAGTATGGGATCAGAAAAGGAAGCCAGGTGATAAGCCTAAGGCAGAGATACTTGCTTTGCCAGGTCGCATTATCACGTATATGCATTCTCTTATTCTACAGAGGAAGGTTGATTGGGACAAGTTAACAGCTTGTCGCCAGAAGAAAGATGAGAGTGTGTCTGATTTTTTCACTCGGTTTGAAGATGTGTTTCTGGATTATAGTGGGCAGGATCTGTCGATTGAAGGAGGTGTTAGGTTGTTTGCTAATAGATTTGTTTCCAATTTGCTTCTGGAGATTGCGACTCGATTGCAGGGTTCCGAAAGCACTTGGTCCACCTCTTCCCCTTCTGTCATTTTGAATATGGTGCAGTATTTTGAGCATAGGGAAAATGAGGATAAGGAGAGGACAGAGAAGAAGCACAAGGATTTGAAGACAAAGGTGTTGTTGCAACAGGGTTCTAGAGGGAATGGTAGAGGATGCGGTGGTTTGGCCCGACAGCTTCCACGCCCTAGCAGGCAGCCAAATGCTATGCCTTTCGGGCCGAATCAGTGTGCGTATTGTAAAGAGGAGGGACACTGGCGTATGCGCTTTCATAGGTATCAATTCCTACTGTAGGCAGTGGATACCTAACTACTCCTTACTAACCAAACCCCTGCTTGCACTACCCACTAAAGATGTGCATGAGCCCCTGCCTTGGACGCCTGAATTTCAGCAGTCTTTTGAGCAATTGAAGGCTGCGCTTTGTTTAGCTCCTGTGCTTGGCACACTCAACTATAGCAAGCCGTTTGTGTTGTATGTCCATGAGCCGTCTGGTTGTGCGCTTTCTGTTTTAACACAAAATTTTAGAGATAAGCAACGGCCGTGTTCTTATTTCTCCGCTGTTCTTGACCCTGTCGCAAGAGCCATCCCGAGCTGTCTAAGAGCGGTTGCGGCCGTGGCCGTCTCGATAACACAATTGGCAAGACTCATACTTGATACTGACCTCACAGTTATGGTACCCCATGCTGTGGATACACTTTTGAATAAGACTAAGACACAGCACCTCACCAGTGCACGTCTGACGGGCTATGAATTAACACTTTTCGCTAACCATATCACGATCAAAAGATGTGCCACCTTGAATCCAGCCACGTTACTGCCCCTCCCTTCTGAAAATGATGAAAATGAGAAACATGATTGCATCTTCCGGACGGAAGAAGAGACGAAAGGACGGGTAGACTTGACTGATGTACCCTTATCTGACCCGCAAGAGGAATTATATGTCGATGGCTCTTGTTTTAAATTACCAGATGGCACTACAACTGCTGCTTATGCTATCACCACATTGCATACAGTCGTAGAGACATCACGAGTTCCGTATCAGTCAGCCCAAGCAGCTGAGTTAGCTGCCCTTAGCCGAGCTTGTGAATTGAGCGAGGGACTGGTTGTCAATATTTATACTGACAGCCAGTATGCCTTTGGGGTTGCGCACAATTTTGAGTGACTCTGGGCTGAGAGAGGGTTCCTTACTTCTCATGGTGCAAAGATCTAACATGGTCACCTTATATTGAGGCTTTTGTCTGCTTTGACACTCCCTAAGAAGTTGGCAATAGTGAAGTGTAGCGCCCATAGGAAAATTACTGACAATGTAGGTAGGGGGATGCTTTTGCTGACCAGATACTTAAGGAAACAGCACAGACTAAAATGAAGAAAATGTTTGTAGCAGGTCCCGCTAGGTGGGTGCCTGAAATTACCATGTTTGAGGATACGCTTGAGAATGTGAGGGAGATACAGAGTGAGGCTACAATAGAAGAATTAGCACTATGGCAAGAAAGCACAGCACAATTGAACGATGAGGGATGTTGGATTGACAAGTCAGGGAAACATAGATGGATGTTGCCAGATGCATACGTTCTCCCTGTGGTCACGATGGCCCATGGCCCAGCCCATATCAGTGCTAAAGGTATTTGCAAGTTGTTAGACCCTGTATGGCAGAATGACAACATTTAAAAAAGAGCTGCACATTTAGTGAAATACTGTATGGTGTGCATGATGCACAATCCTGGAAAAGGTACCCCTACACCACCTGGTCATTTTTCACCACCCACTTTCCCTTTTGAGGTCCTTCAGATGGATTATATTGAGTTAGATAGGGTGAATAACTTGAAGTACGTGTTGATGGTTGTCTGTGCATTCAGTAAATAAGTTGAGGCATATCCCACTAAAGACAATATAGCTGTTACGACTGCAAAGGTACTCCTGAAGGAGTTCTTTCCTCGTTTCGGCTTGCCCCGTTTGATTTGGAGTGATAACGGAAGTCATTTTAATGCCAAGGTCATTCAGTTAATTTGCGATGGTTTGCACATAAAACAGAAGTTTCATGCTGCAAACCAACCGCAGTCGGCAGGTTTGGTTGAGAAGTACAATGGTACTCTCAAACTGAAATTGGCAAAGATTCAGGAGACAACAGGGTTACAGTGGCCAGATGCTTTACCATTAGCTCTTTTGTCGACAAGAACAACAGCACATTCTAGGACAGGATTGTCACTGTACGACGTCGTGTTTGGACGCCCGGCAAATGTCTCGGGCGTCTCGCGTCCTCGGCGGTTCTCAGATATTGAGTATCCATTATTGATCGATTACCTTTGCCAGTTAACTAAAAATCTGCGTTCTATTCACCAAAAGGTCCGGGAAGCCCTGCCACCCACACCAGAGAGGCCCGGACACGACATTCAGCCTGGCGATTTCATCTTGATTCGTAATTTCCAGAGGAAGAAGAGTTTAGAGCCGCATTGGAAGGGACCACAACAAGTCCTCCTCGCTACACATACAGCTATGAAGGTCGCCGGCCGAAAGAACTGGGTGCACGCTACGAACTGCTGCAGGATACCTTTGCTCTTGCCCAATGACCAATGGGTGAGGGAAGGAGTTGGGGACTCTGAGTGCGAGAAGGTGCCTCAGTTCATCCCCTTTAGTGATGCCAGGCTGACTTGGACCCAAACGGATTTGGAGAATGATGAAGTGCTAAATGCAGCGGTTCCCCCAGAAATACGAGCTATTAACACCTTGCCTGCGGCAGGAATTCCAGCCCGGTGCTGGACATTCCAATCGCGGGCGTGGTCGTGACAGAACCATGCCATCATGAGCACAGCCCAACCGTGACTCATGACGGCATGGTTCTGTGACAAACATCGAAGGGGTTAAGGAGCCGCTGTTTGTTGATCCAACGGTGCCTGGGCTACCAGGTACAATTTGCGTCCTCGGTTGAGGAACGGTGCACAAAAGGAGAAGTCAGATTACATAGGGATGGACTGTGTAAGTCAGGTGTACTTTGCCATAGTACCAGCAAAGTTAGTTTAGGGTGATGTGAGACTTGTACACTGTTCTGAACATTGGACTGGAATGAAGGACGTCGCATTCTGGATGAGCAGAAACTGACTGAAGCTCAACTTGGAGAAGACAGAAGTCCTTCGACCCTCCCCCTTGGCATGGGACAACACCTGGTGGTCCACTGGCCTCGGCAGCCCCCCCACCCCCATGAACCACGCCCGAAACCTCGGCATCGTACTTGACTTCTCCCTCTCCATAACCCGACAGGTCAACGCCGTCACCTCCAGCTGTTTCAACACCCTCCGACTCCTCCGAAAGACCTTCAAATGGATCCACCCTGAATCAAGGATGGCCGTCACCCATGCACTCATAACCAGCAGACTGGACTACGGAAATGCCCTTTACGCCGGGATCAACAAGTCTTTGCTCCGCAAGATCCAGACCATACAGAACACCGCAGCCAGACTCGTCCTCGGCATTCCTCGACACGAACACACCACCCAACACCTACGGAACCTCCACTGGCTCCCCGTTGAGAAGAGAGTCACTTTCAAGATACTCACCCACGCCTACAAATGCCTCCACAACACCGGACCCCCAATACCTCAACGAGAGAATCTCCTTCCACGTACCCAAGAGAAACCTCCGATCCGCCAACCTCACCCTCGCCGAAACCCCCTGCATCCGCAGAGCCAGAACAGGTGGAAGAACCTTTCCTACATCGCAGCCAAGACCTGGAACGAGCTCCTGGTCAACATCAGATGTGCCCCCTCCCTGCACATCTTCAGGAAGACGCTTAAGACCTGGCTTTTCGACTGAACGGAGCTGCTTACCCCCCCCCACCCTCCAGCGACTTGAGACCCTCAGCGCGCTTACAATTCCCCTGATTGATTGATTGATTGATTGATTGATTGAACAGGATAGATAAGAAGGTATCCCTTTGGGGTACTATATTGTGATCGACGTGGGATACATACAGAGCTTAGGACAGAACAAACTCCACCACCGGTGCTCAAGAGCGCCAACGTTTGATAAACAATAGTAGCCTGTACCAGTGAGGCTCTGTCGGACACTGGGAACACTTACCTTTACTATAATTTTTGTTGCATTTCTCTCCTTGCTCAATTATGCATCCCTTTGGTCGGCCTATTGATGAGGAGGAACAGCCATTTGCACCACTGCGTTCAATGAGGGGTTGGTCGACAAAGAGTAAAATAGTTTGCATATTAATTGTTGTGATTGCACTAATGACAATATTTGGAATATCCTGGTTTCTAGAGGAGAAATTACCTGTACATTTCTTGGTAGGTACAACCCCCACTCCCCCTGAACACATTTTTGTTACTCTAGCCCCACACAAAGCAGTACACAGGCAGTCCGACACGGACAATGTATTTATACAATGATGCATCATGCTCATAATGTGTCCAATACAACTAATTGTTGGGTTTGTGGGTTTCTCCCTTCGGTCACTCAAAAGAGTGACAATCTGTTGTCTATGCCAATGTCATATATTGGCAGCTGCGAGGGTTGGTATGAACTGTTTCAGTTGGTGTACTTCCAATTTCATCTTTCTACTTTGGATATAACATCCACTGATTCTCACACTGCAAATGAATATTTACGCTTCTATCAAGGGTTTACCCCTCTAGGACCAGCAGGACATGGGACTCTAGGGACACTGTCCTCAAAGTCAAGTTTGAGAACATACCATAGGGTGAAGGATAATGCCTGGTTTAGAATGGAAATGGCTGATTTCCAATGGTTTAACACCTCTGAGTACTTCCAATCCTTCCGAAGGTCGAAATCTTACCAAAGATAGGCCGATACATGTGTTGGTGGTCAATACGACAGCTAGTTTTTGTGTCCAGGGGACCGGGGAGATAAAGTTGGGGGAGAGTAAAGGTAATTTCACCTACAAGCTGAATACGACTAATAGTCCACCTTTGATCCTGCCCCATAATGTCTATTTTGTTTGTGGGTCACAAGCTCACGTCTGGCTCCTGAGGGGATGGTCAGGTACATGTTATCTCTCCTTCCTTCTTTCCCCTGTATATGTTGCCCCGTCATTAGCTGCAACGTAGAAGTACCTTCCTGACCCGAGCCAAAAGGGTTGTTGGCACAAAAGATATAGATCAGACAGACACCACCGCCCAGCAATTTGGAGACGCTGTTACCCTTTTGGGGCCCCATGGCTAATAGCCTTCAAGTTCGTCAGTTAACAAGAGTTGTTGAAGGGGTTATCAATACAACATCTGGTATAATGACAAATATCATTGCTGAGCTCGAGGCTATGAGATTAGTCACTTTGCAGAACCGGATGGTGCTAGACGTTATACTTGCAGATAGGGGAGGGGCCTGTCGCGTCATTGGAAGCAGCTGTTGTGTTTATATACCTGATAACGCTCCCAATGTTTTTTCAGCTACACAAAAACTACATAGAATATCAGCTGAGATACACCAAGAAACAGATACTTGGACTCTGTCGTGTGGTTTTGGAATACGCTAACATCCTGGGGTTGGAAGATCCTCACTTTCTTGGCGGTGGTTGCCGGTATCTTCTTTACATGTTGCCTCTGCATACAATGTCTCCCAGCTTGTTGCTCCTATTGTGTCAATATCCTCACTCCCAAACAGAAAATATCAATTCATGATACTAATGCTGCGATTATGATACAAAAGGACATTGGCGATTTGATGCAGATTGATGAAGGTATTTTTGAGACTACATCTTTCCTTGCAGCCTCCATCCCTGATACTGAATATATGACCTGCTCCTAATACTGATGCGCATTTCATAAAATAGTTAGCTCATGCTAAAAGGAGGGTCTGTTATAATGAAAATGTTTTCGTTATTTTGTCTGTGTATTTTTCTATGTAAGTTAGAATTCGCAGCACCATTTTATGTTTGACCACTATTTTGGACCATGATCAAAACGAATCCTTATTTATTTCTGAGAAACGGCCTGTGGTAAATTTTGTTTCTCCAAGGTCAGGCCTTGCTTTGCTAATGAATACACTGTTCTTATTAGCGCATACCTTTTCCACTAGATAGAGGCCTTCCCCCACTAGTCTAGTGGCGGGCACAGACAGAGTGACCGTGGGTAGGAGATAGTGTGTGCCTGGCCTCAGAATCAAAACCTATCCTTCTGTACTTCTTTGTTTAGCTGCATCTGCCTGGAAAATTCCATTATGGGCGTGCCTTCATTGGTTCTGAATTGTACATAATGTATCTCCATGTTTGCTGATGTCAGTCCCTCTGCAGCAATCTTAAGAGACTGGGCAGACTGGGCTCCGCTCGAGTGTATCTGAATAAATATATTGATTTGTATTCTCCACTGTCTGACCGACTCTTTATTTGTATGGAAGGCTGAGAGGTGGTCGTGAGTGACCTGAGTGACCCTAATAGGGTCCCTTCCTTCAAATATGAGGAGTACCTCTTACTTGATACTCCTTACGCCAAAAGAAATCAGTGACATCTCCAAGATGTGATTTTTTTTTATTGCAAATGAAGGCAAGCATGGCTTGAAATCTGTAGTTAAAATACCTACAAACATTTGGAGTATCTGAAGAGAAATGTCCTGGCGTCTTTAGATAGATGTCCTTAATATTATAGTTTGCTTCTCCCAAAATGTCATGTAAGTCATCCCATGTGTACTTTGCACAACTGAGGGTCACAAACTAAGTTGCTGCACCTAAATTTTGTAACATACATTTTAGTTCAGCATGATGACGATACCAATATTCATTGGTGCCACGCTGGCATGCCATCAAAGTCATCAAATTGTATTCCAACTTCTTATCTTTTCCATGAATTTTGTCGACAAAGTTTCTTGTGGACATATTTTATTGATTAACTCCTGTCTTCAGAATATAGTTAACAGTGTATGATAGTCCAGACAAATCACTTTCAAATAACAGATGGAATATATATAGAATACTTTGATGAAATCTAGGGTCTTCTGAATATAATCTGGTTGATCTATACTCAGCTTCTGGTATTTATACTGGGCGGTCATCATACCATCCGCCTACTGCAGTTGGAAATAGTTGTGGATAAAAGCAAGCTTCTAAACATTTCTCCCACACAGGCCTTTCTGGAGGTCAGTCAGTGGTAGTTTCCCTGTCTTTGGTTCCATAAGAACTATTGCTGGAAATGGGTGTATAGATTGTATCAATATTGTTCCATTTTAGATGGCAAAGTTCCTCTGGAATTTCAACCAACTCTAACTTATTATGTATTGCTCTCACAGGCATTTTGTTGTCTTCTAATTTGTCATAGCAATACTTACACATGATCTGCTGTGTTAACAAATCGAACCATTATCCACTCCCCCAGCAACTTGAGACCCTTATGGCTGAGTAGTCACGCTATATAAGAATACTGATTGATTGATTGATTGAACCATTCCTCCGCAATGAATACACAGCAAATTCTAGCCACTTTTCTCTGTTTTTCTGCTAACTTGTTGACAACACATTAACATTTCATGTTTGGCCTTTGTAGTGAGTGCGCCGACAACATACACAAACATTGGTTAGTTTTTCTGTAGAGACTGCATTAACCGCTTAACCGCGGCGGCAATTCCGCCGCGGTGCGGCGGTTTGATTGAGTGGGCGGGGCCGCGGCGGCCAACGGACGTGCGCAGCACTACGGAGGTGGTGCTCGCGACGGCCGTTGGCCGACGGACGCATGGAAAGGGTTAAACTTTATTATTTCTCGTGCAAAGTTATCAGTACTAACATCTCTGTTCTCTTCCTCTACACCTGGACATACCAACTCCTCAATTTCCCCAGACTTTACGTCAAAAACAAAGAAACAGAATTGTATATGGGAGACAGCGTTTACAACGCAGTCATCACATCGCAGTTCCTTTACAACGCGGTCGTTACAACGACCGCGTTGTTAGAACGCGATGCCTTTACAACGTAAGTCATTAGATCGACTTGCTGTAGGGGCGCTCTAACATAAGGAATAGTATAATTTACTATTCCAACACCTTCCCTAATGTTGCGCAGGCTGGAGTTGGAATAGTAAATTATACTATTCCTATGTCCAGCGCGCCCCCTACTGCAAGTCAATATAATGACTTGCGTTGTAAAGCTATCGCGTTCTAACAATGCGGTCGTTGTAACAACTGCGTTGTAAAGGAACGCGATGTGAAACTAACGTAGTAACATGCTATATTCTTGCATATCATTAAAAAGGTTTTCAATCTCTAATACTGTACCATACAAAAGTGCTTTGTTCATTTTCCCTAAACACAATGCTGGGCTTTTTACAAAGTAAAGTATTCTAACTAAATTTTGCATTTTTGAACGATGAACCGCCAGCATTTGGAAATGATGAAAGGTGCTTGTGCACACTTTCTTGGACACACACACCAGTGAATGTCCTTGTAAATTAGTGTATTTCCTTACTTTGCCCGGATTTTATCCTTTCAACATTGCAATTTTCCGCTTCACACTTTTACCTGAAAAATGACGTAGAAAATGTCTTAATATATCTATTGATTCCTGGAGAATACTACAAATACTGCTACACTCTGATTTATACACAGGGGCATGTCGACACCTCCCTTGGATCTCTTCAGCTATCCTATACATTTCTAGAAACCATCTCTTCTTTTGCGATGAGAGAACCGTCTTTTACCTCATAGCATTGACCAGTTGTCACAACTGCATGCACTAATATGTTCTCTTGCAAGTAGCTTTCTTCATTAAAGAAAGGCTCAGTACTAGATGTATGCTTCCATTCTCCTCTGAAGATTTTACAAAAAATTGTCTTATTAATAAGTGTTTTTTCTGGCTTTTTCTCTTCATAGACAGCCCTATTTTGTCCAGTGTTCTCATTCTCTTCAGGATCAAAAATAGTTTCCGCTTCACAACAAATGCTTTATCAACTACACTCTCAATACGCTGTTTTTGCTTCAGTGTTTCCCTTCTCTCATATTGCTTCATGTTTCGTATCAAATTCTGTATTACCCTACTACGAAACATTCTCACTCTTATTTCTTTAAATTGTTTCTGTCTTCTTGTTGAACTGGTTGTTTTCTTATAAGATTTCTCACTTTGAATTTCACTTACTTCTCCTTTTTGAGCTGATTTTAAACATCACTGTTTTAATAGCATGTTTTCATATAGTTTACATTTTTCCACATACTATTTTTATAAACTTCTTTCTTCTTTAACCTGCAGCTCTTTTCTCTTTTACCGCATTTTCCTGCATTATATCCTTTTTCACTGTCAATTGTAAGCAGATAGTAATATTTCCTTTGTTTTTTTCTTGTTTCTCCCTTTTTCGCCATTGTTATCTTCCTTTGCAGATGTCTGAAAAGCTAATTAACAATATATTTTTACTATTGAATTGCATACTATAATCAATTAAATAGCTATATAAGTAGTTATATCAGTGTGTAGCAGGCAGTGTAAGACTTCCCGTTTGGATGTATGAGTGCATTTATGAGTTAGTGTATGGATGAGTGACTTGCTGGCTGTGTAAGTGGGTGATGGGGAATGTAACTGTGTGTGCAACTGGCTCAGTTACTGCTGGATACATAAGTGCTGTGTGGAAGTGGGTGTGAATGTATAAGTGCCTCTGTCTAACCGGGTGTCTGAGTGGCTCTATGCTTTAGTACATAGGTATGTGAGTTGCAATATGGGTGGTAGACTGGATGTAGAACTGGGCATACGGGTCTGTAAGTGTGCGTGTAGCTCACTGAAACTTCAAAGTACATTTCTTACCTTTTAAGCACATCTCACCCCGCCATATGGGCTACCTACGGCCTACCTTAGGGGTGACTTATATGTAGAAAAAGAAGAGTTTAAGGCTTGGCAGGGGGTTTTAAATACCAAGTCAGCCTGGTAATAAAACTGCACACACAGGTTCTGCAGTAGCAGGCCCGAGACATGTTTAAAGAGCTGCTTGTCTGGATGGGTGACTAGGAAAGTCAGTACTTGGGTACATATCTGAGTGGCTGTATCAGATCCTCTGTGGTTGTGTCACTGGATGTGTAAGTAACTATGGGGCTGATTATGATTAAGGTGTTCTTGAGACCGCAGTACCATCGGTGGCAGTCTGACTACCTTCTCCACGGCGGTCCCACTGACTGATTATGAGGAAGGCGGTCGGACCACCACAAGACTGCTGCAACTGCCAGGATCTTGGATCTCGAGGCAGTGGGGAAAGCGGCGCTCTATGGGGGCGGGACCGATGCCGGCACCACGGTGCTGATCATGGCCATCCTTTTTGCTGACCTGTTCATGGCGGGGACCCCGCCATGAAAAGCTCAGCAGAAAGGCAGGGAAGGGGACCCAAACAGGGACCCAGGGCTATTTGCCCATTGGGGACTTTGCATGGGGGCACATGTTTTGCCCCCCTCTGTTTGCATTGTCGTGCGTACACTGTGTGCCATGCACGCCATGGTGCATGGTACACAGTGCACCGGACATGCAAGTGGCGCTGCACTGCTGGGGTATGTGATTCAGGGTCATTCTATGTGCCAAAGCATTCTGCCGCTGTAGCACTGCCGCCGTAACACCTCCGGCCCAGCGGTAAGTTCGTAATGCGGCAGTCTGAATGTCGCCGGCTTGGCAGTGTTCTCCTGGCCGCTGCAATGGTGGTCTGGAGGTCACTGTGCACTTTGAGGTCCACACCAGCTTTTTGTTTGCTCCTGCTGCCTTGCTGGGTTGAGACTCCGTCCCCCAGCGTGCCCTTCACTACAGGAGGTGGGGCACCCAGATGCACCATAAGCACCAGGACACTCCTGCAGTGTGGGACACACAAACCAGGCTCTTTTAGGCCCGCACTGGCTTTTCGTTTGCTCCTGCTGCCTTGCTGGGGTGGGACTCGGTCCCCCAGTATGCCCTTCGCTACAGGAGGAGGGGCTCCTCGACACCACATAAGCGCCAGGACACTCCTGCCACATGGTATGCACGCTGGATTAGTAATCAAAGTGGGGAAAAAGGGCTTTTAGGCAGGTCCAGCATACATGCCCTACAGGAAGTCTAGAAAAAAGAATAATGCTGTTCCTCTGAAGTGAGAGTCAGGTAAAGGAAATATAGACCAACCTGACCAGAGAGGTTCAAAGTTGGGAATCCAGTTCATTGGATTATAATGCCCTCACACACCCTGTCGGGTGTCATGCTTCATCATCGGGCTGCTCCTCGTCGGGTCGGCGGTGCAATACCCTACGGGCTCCCTATCGTAGGGGCACTTTAGCGGAGATCTTTTTCCAACAGCCGTTTGGTGAAGTGGGGGTGAGGGGTCTAGTCTGTGTAGATGAATGTGTGTTACAAGTGTGTTACGAGTGATTCTAAAATAGGGTTGGGAGTACCTACGAAAACAACTTTAATCAAGGGGTCTCCTACCCTAAGTAAAAACAAAAGATATAAGGCGCTAGGCTGAGGTATATGTCTCAGGTTATGGCGCTCTTATATGTGATAGGTCAACATGTTTCTCGCCAATTGAATAATCCGCGGGCGATTCGTCAGGACCAAACAAGAGGATATACTATCTACAACTCAAAACCTAAAATGGTGTTGTGGCTGCACACTCACATCAACCATGCGACTAACTAGCCATATACCTGGTATTACTGGAACTACCCACAACTGTGGACTAACCAGGCTTCACAGTACCCGGTAGGTTGAAACACGAGGAGTTCCTCATGTATTGTGTGCCTGTAGCACGTAGCTTTGCGACCTACCCACTTCTACCGGGTCCACGCTGGATTGCCTGGGTCGCACACGGGCAGAGCCCCGGCCAAGGGTGGGCCTGACTGAGCCCATCCACGGCCGGACAAGGCTGGTCTGGGCCTGCTCTCTTGGTTTTGGTTTCCTGGTTTCCAGTCCCTGTTGGCAATTACCATGTTTGACATCTGGTTCTCCACGCGGCTTAACCTACAGTTGGCTGGACCATTTTTCGAGCTGGAAGTAAGTGGGTTAAATCATTTGGATTATAATACCTAGCCTACCATCTGTATTTTGTTGCAGCATAGCAGGGAACCTGTGGTGTCAGTGCCTGGATTTTGTTATTTAAAGGCCTAGCAGACACACTAAGCCTTATGGCCTATATGGGAAAGCGCAAGATTGGAAGCACTAAGACAGTAGCAGATATGAATCGGACTACAATAGACTCATTCCTTGCGCATGCTGTGGGTGTTATATCAAAAGAAATTGACTTGCGGAACAATGTCTCTCATTGGGTATGAGCTTTTGAGGATACTGAGCCCAGATTGGACAAGGACCAGGAGATGGGAGAGAGGCATTGCCCCAGTATTTATGCAGATTTGGATGTTTCTATTAATCAGCAATCCCCTTGTGTAACAGCAGCAGTTGCTCCCTCTATGGTCTCTTCCTCCCTAGCCCTTTCACCTGTACCTAAATGTAAAAGGAAGTGCCGGAAGGCTGTAGTTGCTAGCCTAATCCCCCTTGCCACCTTTGCTTGTTCTGGGGGTAATAACCATCCTGTTAACCATCCTATACTTTCGGATGAATACTTCTGGGCCCCATTTTGGAGCAAATTAATATCTACTATTAATTTTTTTTTGTTTCCGCTTAGAGAGAAGTTGGATAGGTTGGAGGGGGAAATTGGTAAAATAACTTCTTTGTGCCAGAAAATGTCACGTGTGAGCATGACAAATGTCAGAGCTATTGAGCCTCCCCTATCAAACCGTTTGCAGGATGACCTTGTTATCGACTCAGGCCCAGTCCATTAATTATCCAGGACCTTACCTAGGGTCTGCACTGTCTCGGGGCAGACCCCGGAGGGCCCTGTGACTGGGTGTGTGCAGGGGACTGCCCCAGGGATCCCTGGGTTGACATCACCTACAGTCTATCCCCATCCGAATCAACTGCCTTCTTCTGGTATCCAACCACAGTAGGAAACCATAACTTAGTAGCAAACCATGCTGGCTCCAATGCCCAATTGCCACATAGTCATCCTGTAATGATTAATATGCCCCCAGCCTGTTGCCCTCATGTGGCTGTCCTGGTCAATGTCCCCCCTTTGAAACAGGGAGTAAGTGAAACCCCAAATCTTTGACGAATAAGGTGGTGCACTGGCTTAGCTCAAAGTGTATATTTTCATCTGATAGAGCACACCAAATTTTGCTTACCAGGAGAGTGGTATGGATTGGGCCCTTAACGAAAAATCTCAATGGGGATTGCGTAGTTATACATTTCCAACACTCTAGTTATGTTGGAGAAATTCTTGCAAAGGCAGTCCAGCCCTCTCCATTTGTTCAGAACATGGCTTTATTTCCTTTGGGCTTTTTTTACTGCCATTAAGGAATCCTGTACAAAAGTATATGCATAATGCCACATTACATCTGCAGCAAGTACCGGGGTTCAATTACATTATTTGTCCTCCTTTGATTCTGATTATACCAGGCACAATGACCTGGGGTGTGGTGAAGATGATTCTGGGGGCATCATGATGGTCCCTGTTGCTGAATTGTCTGATGTTGATCTTTCAGGCACCCCAGGGGTGGTAACTGGTGTTAATATGGGTAATCACAAGCATATAATCAGGTTAAACTGCCTACATGCCAATGGGTTTACTACGAGGGGTGCTAATTACTTCCTGGAGGAGTGTTATAAATTTGCTACTTTGAATGTGGGTGGATTAATGAAAAAGTTAGTAAATATTGATTGGGTTAGTACCATACCTGGTTTTGATGTTATTTGTATCCAAGAAACTTGGTGTACGGACCCGACACCGGTGGAGATTTTTTTTCACATTTCCTGGATGCTATACCTTCCCATGCTAGGCGGGCCAAAGTTGGGCTTCAGATTCTCATTTCTAACAAACTTCCTTTCATTGTTAAGAGGTTCTCTTAGGTGGGACCACATTCCCAATTATTGTGGTTAATCATTAGGGGAGGGCGTGGTTTGGTGTTGGTACATTTTTATAATAATGTTTTTGATGCTACACGTAGCAGGGTAGTCAAAGCACTAGAATATGGTCTGGAAGCTTTTACTGCCTATTCATACTGATTTTGTATTATTATCGGCTGGCGACTTAAATATTAAGGCTTGCCCTTTACTGGCAACACGTGTATGTGAATACACTAATCAGGAAGGGGTGGGCTTTATTCACTTTTGCCATAATGAATTTGGAGATGCATTGAATTCCATCATTTCCAAGCATGATTTACAGTTACTTAAGTGTGAACGGGATGCTAATGGGAAGCAAATCCTGTCGTTTACCACAAGAAATGTCTCTATAGTTTTGATCATGTACTGATATGAGCTTCTGTGAGCGGTTTGTGTGGCCCCCTAGCATCGAACAATCTGTACTAAGTGATCATGACCCCATTATACTACCTTTTCTTTTTTGGGGTAAAAAATGTGAATCATTTCCACTAATCAATAATTCTCTCCTAATAGGCCTAATGGTGTACAAATTAAGCGGGAAGGTGTTGATCCAAACTACCTATTCCAAAAAATAATAAGTAATTTTACCTGAATAAGTTGCTGTTTACAGGATGAAGTGACCTCTAATTTGTTGATGGATAGTTTCAATCATATTTACTGCTTATTAAGTTACTTCTGACCCGCTCACAAACTGGCACTAGGGAAAATAGTAGGAGTTGGTTTGATCATGCTTGCACGCAGACAGGTGTCTGAAACAAGCCTAAACAGTTCCCCTTGGAATACTATGGTTATTAAGTCCCTTTGCTTAAGTATAAACAGGCCCTCGCCTCAACTAAGAAAGCACTCCAGGGCAAAGCGTGGACAAAATTTACCTTATCCGCAGAAACTAATAACTGCAAGTTATTCTGTGATACGCTCAATGCACTGTTTTTAAAAGATTACTCTATCCCTGAGTTCTGTTCTTTTGTCTCTTGTGGGGCATGGGTTGCACACTTTTCCGGAATTTTTAATCAAAATAAATGGGATAACGGTATAGAAGGTCGTGAGGTGACACCCAGATGGGAACCCCTTCCACTGGATATCACTATTGACAAGGTCCTTTTGGATTTGCATGCCGGTGCTGGGGGCAGGCTCCTGGACCCGATGGTGTGCCGGTAGATGCTTTTAAGTCTCTTACTGAATTATAGGGGCCAATTCTTACAAGAGTGTTCAATGTAGCTGCTGTAGATATGATTCCCTCCTCTTGGGGTACTTCTATTATTGTACTAATTTATAAAACGGGTGATAAAACAAACCCTAAAACTTATCGTTCTATTTCGCTTCTGGACTCCTTGGTGAAAGTGATGAGTAGGATCCTACTGAGAAGGCTGGAGCAATGGGTACAAGAATACTCTATTTTATCACCAGCGCAGTTTGGCTTTAGAAAGGGCCTAGGAACAATTGAGCAATGTGTCAACTTGGACCTGTTGTTAGGAAAATACACTAGGACTAAACCTGGCGCTCTCTATCTTTGCCTTGCAGACCTAAATAGTGCCCTTGATTTAGTTGACCATACCATTCTCTGGTCATCGTTGATCTTTCTTGGTGCCCCCAGGCCAATTTTAGGTTTCTCCAACGCCTCTATGAGAACCTATCCAGCAAAGTCGATTTTGGCTCACAGGGTGAATGCTCTCCCACTTTTAAAATGGGGCGGGGCATCTGTAACGGCTGTGTTTTGGCCCCTTTACTATTTTCTCTTTTTATTAATGGAATGGATAACTTTCTGCAGTCTTTGCAAGCTGATGCCCCTGTGTTGATGGGCGTTCCATACCAGTGTTGTTATACACTGATGATGCTGTTTTGCTGTCTAGGACCCCGGTTGGTCTACAGAAATGGATGAGTACCTTTGGGGAGTTTATGTCTTGAATAAAAATGGTGATTAATAAATCTAAAACTTTTACAATGATCTTTGGCCACAAACTAAAACTAAAAAAATGCAGAACCTTTTATATTGACAATACCCAATCGCTAATGTAAATTCCTTTTGCTATTTGCAGGTTCTATTTATGGGTAATGGTTCTTGGGCACAACAGATATTAAAATGCTAAAGCCAAAATAAGAAGAAATGCTAATGGAATTTCTAGGTTCTCATCCAAGTTAGGTAGCCGACCCATTAGAGAAATGGTGGATATATACAGGGCTAGAGGGGTGGCTTCTGCTATTTATGGGGCTGGCCTTTGGGTTATACTCCCAGAACAGCATTGCAAGTCGAGGAAAACAGGTTTTTAAAATGATTACTGTGCCTTCCGGTTTCAGCCTCAACTGCGATTGCACATCAAGAGGTTGGCTTACAGTACCTGAATGATGTACTTTTGGTAAGTCCTCTGTTATTATGGTTTTTCCTGAGGGCAAAACAGGGAAGCAGCTTTACCAAATCAATTATCCTAGATTGTATAAAGCTGGATAACATCTCACATATCCCTTGGCTAGCATATATTAATACCTCCTTCAGTACATTGTTCAAATTGTCCATATGGTCAGATCTTACTCAAGTGTTATCACTCACTAAGAAGTTTATTAAAGGAACGTTTCTGCAGCATAGGTGGGAATGGCGAATGAACACTGAAATGATGAAACCGACAGTTGCCTGTTACATGTCACGTGATCTTGAGGAGGGCTGCAAAAGATATTTATCCTATGTTACTAACATGCAGCACCATTATGTTTTCACAAGACTCAGAATTGGTACCGTGCATCACCTGGTGACTTTTTCCTAATATGAAGTCCTGCCCCTCAGTATGACCCTTTGATCGTGTGATGGTCAGAATAAACAGCACGTTGCACTTTTTGCTGTTTTGTAACTTTTATCTAAGCTATAGGCGTTTTTATCTTAAACCTATTCTTGTTGCCCAGAATATCAGATCTTATAATGTTGCCTTGAAATTCTTGCTTGCATTAAATAATCCCTTTGTGTGTTTTAATGTTGCTCTTTTTATCCTGAAGGCCATTAATTTGAAGAAAGTGTAATGTATTAGTTGATATCCTTTTGTAATGATTCCATGTTGACGATGGACTATATATTTAATATGTGTTTCCTGTATATGTCTAAACATTGTCTTACTTATCATGTCTGTTATTGGACATGTTTTTACTGTTCCTATTATATGTTTAATGTACTTTTATGGCTGTTTTGAACTAGCCAAATAAAGTTTCTGAATCAAATCAACTGCCTCTTTTAATAACTCTATAGGTCTGTAAATGTGCAAGTAAGTGGCTATATGGATTGCTTACTGGCTGTCTTAGTGAGTGTTGGGGAATGTAACTCTGTGTGCAACTGGCTCTATTACTGCTGGATACATAAGTGGTATGTGCATGTGTGAGTGAATGTGTAAGTGTCTCTGTCGCTGTCTGACTGGGTGTGTGAGTAGCTCTCTGCTTTTGTGCATAGGTATGTGAGTCGCAGTATGGGTGGAAGACTAAACGTATAACTGGGCGTATGGATCTGTAAGTGCGTGTGTAACTCACTGAAAATTCAAAGTACATGTCTTACCTTTGAAGCACATAGCACCCTGCCCTATATGCTACCTACGGCCTACCTTGGGGGTGACTTATATGTAGTAGAAAAAGGGGAGTTTAATGCTTACCAAGTCGGCCTGGAAGTAAAACTGCACACACCCAGGCTCTGCAGTAGCAGACCCAAGACATGTTGAAAGGGCTAATTGTGTGGATGGGTGTCTAGGACTGTTAGTACTTGAGTACATATCTGAGTGACTGTATCAGACCCTCTGTGGGTGTCACTGGATGTGTAAGTAACTATGTCGCTATATGACTGGCTCTCTTAATACCTCTATGGGTATGTAAATGTATATGTAATTGGCTGTATGGATTGCTTACTGGCTGTATTAGTGGGTGTTGAGGTATGTAACTGTGTGTGCAACTGGATCTGTTACTGCTGTGTACATAAGTGCTGTGCAGATGTGTGACTGGATGTGTAAGTGCCTCTGTCGCCCTCTCACTGGATGTGTGACTAGCTCTATGGTTTTGTACATAGGAATGTGAGTCACAGTATGAGTGGGCAACTAGGGGGCAGATTTACCACTTTTTCATGCAGGGCAGTGCAGCAGCTGCAAATACTGCGCAGCGTGAAAAGGAGAGAGGAGGAGAGCGCCAAATTTACTGAAATATGGCACTCTCCTCCCCTTTCCCTAGTGCCGGAGCCAAAATCAGCTGCCGCGTGCCATGGAGACTCCTTTGCGACATGGTGTCTCCGTGAGTCTAGCACAGGTTTTGTACTGGAAGGACACCCTTCCAATACCAAATACTATGCATTGACTGACTTAAACCATTTTCCCTCTTTGTATGTGTGCTGTACAGTGCAGTGTAAAGTTCACAACCCTTTCTGTGACCACCATACAACCTTCAAATTGAACTGTAGTAGGTGTGGTTGACTGTTTGGAATATTAAGTGTATCCCAAACAGCATAACTTAAAAAAAAAATATGTAGACCCAATCACAGAAGTTATTGCTTTTTTCTCAAAAACACTACCTACTTTTAGATACCTGCATATTAACAGCATCCAATCAAATATGTTCTTATTTAATTTAGGTGCTATCCTCCATTTTAACTGCCTTTCATTTTGCAAGCTGTCTCATTCAGCTACAGCCTTCTCCTGTGTGCTACTGCAGTTTGTTTCCAAAATGGTTACAGTGTAGATTGCTGGCCTTAGTTTTGTGTTTTGGGCCAGATAGAGTGCTAGAAATAGTGGCATTGACAGAGACTTGGGTTTACCTAATGTAGAAATCACTTGGCTTGGCCACAGTGAATTAAAGTGGCATCAATTGCTGCTTATGGTTGAGAGAATTGTGGATTGGCAACATCTAGACGTTATGATTGTGCACTGTGGTGGCAATGACCTAGGCACACTTACTGGGTTTGGACTGGTAATCCTATGAAGGATACCTTTGGTAAATTAATGGTACTTTTCCCACACATTGCCTTGGTGTTCTCCAACATTTACCAGAAAAAAACAGGAAACATGGCAATTAACTGTTTCTGCAATCCACAATAAGGGCTCAATATACAACAGCAATTTACGATTTGATTTGGACGGTATATATAGAAATGATGGAGTTGATTTCACAGAGAAAGGCATCAGGGTGTTCCTCAACAACTTGAAAGACTGCATTCTGTTTTTTGTGTAGTTATCATCTACAGACCATAAACACAATGGCTCTTTTTAGAGCCACTCTTTTTCCCAGACAGTGGTTTTTCTTCTTTTTAAATCCTTTTTGTAATTTTTTCCTCACTCTGTGGATCCATCATGGATCCACAAACCAAAAGCACACATTAAATACAAAGCAGCACAATTAGGGTTCACCTATATGTGAGTGGCTCTATGGCTGTATATGTAAGTCTATGGGTGGGTGTGTGAATGTGTGAGTGGGTCTGTGACTAGATGTGTGAGTGTCTGAGTGGGTCTGTGAGTGTCTGAGTGGGTCTGTTAGTGGGTGTGTGAGTGTCTGTGTGGGTCTGTGAGTGGGTATATGAGTCTCTGTGTGGGTCTGTGAGTGGGTGTGTGAATGGGTCTGTAAGTGGGTGCATGAGTCTCTGAGTGGGTCTGTGAGTGGGTGTCAGAGTGTCTGAGTGGGTCTGTGAGTGGGTGTGTGAGAGTTTGAGTGGGTCTGTGATTGGGTGTGTGTGTCTGAGTGGGTTTGTGAGTGGGGTGTGTGAGTGTCCAAGTGGGTATGTGAGTGGGTTTGTAAGCATCTGAGTGGATCTGTGAGTGGGTGTGTGAGTGTCTGAGTGGGTCTGTGAGTGGGTGTTAGAAATGGGGTCTTTAGTTGGCACCTTTGTCCAAGTAGGGGCCCTTCTTCCTAGTCAGGGTAAGGGAGTTACACTCCTAAAATAACCCCTGATCACCCCCTTGGTAGCTTGGTACGAGCAGTCAGGCTTATCTCAGAAGCTGTGTATAAAGCATTTGCACATAACCAACAGTAATACAGTGAAAGTACTACAAAAGGGCACCACACAAGTTTAGAAAAATATCCAATATTTTTATATATCCAAAACAAGACCAAAACGATAAAAAATCCAACATACAGTACTTAAAAATATATACTTTGCAAGATATCCTTAAAATTGCAGAAATACCTCAAAAACACAGTTCGGTCGAGTCGGTAGCTCCGTCCTGGGCTACCTCAATGCTGAAAACAACAGAGTCTAACAGTTCCAGCTGACCGCGTCGGTACGGGTCAGCGAAAGCATGGACAGACTCGGTAACAGTACCTTTCTCATTGCGGCTGGCACGTTGGTGAGAGCCGGTCGTGGCAACTGTTGTGGTTGCTTGCAAAATGGAAGCGGTGAAGGGTGCAGTGCCCTCTCAATGCGGTGCAGGCAACGGCTCGGTGACGATCGTCCAGATGGCGTCGGTGAGACCAAGGCTTACGGTGCAGGGTGAAGGGGTGCTCGATGTGGTGCTGGCAGGTTGCAGTGCAAGTGACAGAGCCGGTTAGCGGGAGCTGGTGTCGGTCGGCCCAGACTGCTGTGTGGGACGAGGCGGTGCGTCGTGAAACTTACGAGCGGTGCCCCCAGCCACGATGTGGTCACGGGTGTCGCAGTCAGCAGCAGCGATGGCATTGGTGAGAACAGGATGGCGAAGTGAAGCGAGGTGGTGCGGAGTGCAGTACTCCCAGGTCACAGTGCAAGCAGCGTCTCGGTGGTGGCGGCGGTGGCGGTGAGTCAAGGGTTGCGGTGCGAGATGCGGACGGTGCCTTCTGCAGTGCCGTCAGGATACAGAGCCAGCGACGGAGTCGGTGACGGAGTCGGTTGCGATTCCCTTCTCTGTGGCAACCAAACAGCGGTTCCAGAAGCAGTACCCAGAGGTTGGTGAAGTCTTTTCAGTCCCTGAGACTTCAGAACAGGAGGCTAGCCCTACTTCAAGCCCTTGGAGATACTCATCACAAGTAAAAGAAAGTTCAGTCCAGTCCTTTCACTGCCCAAGGCAGAAGCAGCAACTGCAGGCCAACCCAACAAAGCAACAACACAGCAAAGGGGCAGTACTCCTCCTGGCAGCTCTTTCAGCTCTTCTTCTTGGCAGAGTCCTTGATTCCAGTGAGTTCTAAAGTGTTGGGGTCTGGGCCCCAATAATTATACTCAAAATCCCTTTGTTCTCTCAGGCAGAGAGTGTCTGTGCTTAGTCCAAACCAGTTCTGTCCTCCTTGGCCCAGCTTCCTGGCAGGAGGTGGAGACAGCATTCTTCAAGGCAGACCAGGCCCGTTCAGGTGCAAGGAAATCTCCTTCCACTACTCTAAATGCAGACTGGGCCTATTCAGGTGCTAGTAAAAACTCCTCCCACTACTATGAATGCAGCCCAGGTCTATTTAGCCCAGCCCTGACTCATCCAGACTCTCTGGAGCCACTGCACATCCCCAGCCCCTGTGACTCCAAAGCCAGACAGTCAATACACATCCTAGCAGAGGCACACAAGATGGCTAAGCAAGAAAATACCTACTTTCTAAAAGTGGTGTTTTCAAACACAGAACATAAAACTCATCTTTACTAAAACATGCATTTTTACATTCTGAGTACAGCCATACTAAACTCCATGTCCCTATCTTGTCCCAATGGAAAGTTATATTTATAAGATGTTATAAATAAACTCCCATTCAACCTATGGGACAAATAGCCTTTCAATAGTAAAAACCGAAATGCACTGTAATTCACTACCAGGACATGTCACACACACCAGTACATGTCCTACCTTTAACATACACAGCACCCTGCCCACAGGGGTACCATGGGCCTACCTTAGGGGTGACTTATATGTAAGAAAAGGGAAGATAAGGGCCTGGCAAGTGGGTGCACTAGCCAAGTCGACAAACTGTGACAAACTGCGCACAGCCTCTGCAGTGGCAGGTCTGAGTTACCTTTACAGGGCTACTTCTGTGGGTGGCACAATCAGTGCTGCAGTACCACTAGTAGCATTTGAGTTACAGGCCCTGGCACTCTCAGTGCACTTTACTAGGGACTTACCAGTAAATCAAATATTCCAATCATGGAAACACCAATCTATAACACAATTTACACAGAGAGCATATGCCCTTTAGCACTGATCAGCAGTGGTAAAGTGCCCAGAGTCCTAAAACCAACAAAGACAGGTCAGGAAAAAATAGGAGGAAGAAGCAAAAAGTTTGGGGATAGCCCTGCAAAAAGGGCCATTTCTAACAGTGGGTCTGTGATTAGATGTGTGAGTGGGTCTGTGAGTGGGTGTGTGAATGGGTCTGAGTAGGTGTGTGAGTGTGAGAATCGGTCTGTGAGTGGATGTGTGAGTTGGTATGTGAGTGGGTGTGTGAGTGTCTGTGTGGGTCTGTAAGTGAGTGTGTGAGTTAGTGAATGTGTCTGTGAGTGGGTGTATGGGTGTCTGGGTGTGTGAATGTGTGAAAGGGATGTGAGTGAGTATCTGTGTGGACCTGTAAGTGGGTGTGTGAGTGTGTGAATAGGTCGGTGAGTGGGTATGTGAGTGTGTGTGAGAGTTTCTTTGAGTGGGTTTTTGAATATCTGAATGTGGTCACTGAGTGGGTATACGAATGAATGAGTGAATGCGTGGGTCTGTGAGTTGGTCTATGAATGCCTGTGTGGTTCTGTAAGTGGGTGTCTGAATCATTGTGTGGGTTTCTGAGTGGGTGTGACTGCCATTGTAGGACTCTGAGTGGGTGCGAAAGTGATAGCATGGAACTGTGAGTGGGTGTGCGAGTGCCTTTGTGGGTCTGTGAGTGTGCCTCTGTGGGTCTGTAAGTGGATGTGTAAGTGGATGCATGGGTCTGTGAGTGGGTGTGTGAGTACCTGCATAGGTTTGTGAGTGGGTCTGCAAGTACATGTGTGGTGTGTGAGTAGGACTGTCAATGCCTGCATGGATATCTGAGTGGGTGTGTTAGTGCCTGTGTTGCTCTGCCAGTGGGTCTGTGAGTGCCTGTGTGGTTCTGTCAGTAGAGTATGAGAGTGCATGTGGGGGGGCTGTCGGTCTATGAGTGAGTGTGTGAGTGGTTGTGTGGGTCTGTGAGTGGGTGTGTGAGTTCCTCTGTGGGTCTGTGAATGGGTATGTGAGTCTCTGTGTGAGTCTGTGAGTAGGTGTGTTAGTTTCTGTGTGGGTTTGTGAGTGTATGTGTGCATTTCTTTGTGGGTCTGTGAGTGGGTGTGTGAGTGCCTACATGGGTATGTGAGTGGGTCTGTGAGTGCTTGCATGAGTCTGTGAGTAGCTCTATCAATGCCTGCATATGTCTGTGAGTATGTGTGTGAGTGCCTATGTGAGTCTGTGAGTGGGTGTGTGAGTACCTATGTGGGTCTGTAAGTGGGTGTGTGAGTACCTATATGGGTCTGTCAGTGGATGTGTGAGTGTATGTGTGGGTCTTTCAGTGGGTATGTGAGTGTCTGTGTGGATCTGTGAGTGGATGTGTGAGCATCTGTGTGGGTCTGTGAGTGGGTGTATGAGTGTCTGAGTGGGTCTGTGATTGGGTCTGAATGGGTGTATGAGTGGGTCTGTGAGTAGATGTATGAGTGGGTCTGTGAGTGAGTGTGTGAGTGTCTGTGTGGGTCTGTGAGTGGGTGTGTGAGTGTCTTTGTGGGTCTGTGAGTATGCGTGGGTCTGTAAGTGGATGTCTAAGTGTCTGTGTATGTCTGTGAGTCGGTGTGTGAGTGTCTGACTGGGTGTATGAGTGGGTGTGTGAATGGGTATGAGTGGGTGTGTGAGTGGGTCTATCAGTAGATATGTAAGTGGGTCTATGAGTTAGTGTGTGAATATCTGTGTGGGTTAGTGAGTGGGTGTATGAGTGTGTGAGTGGGTCTGTGAGTGGGTCTGTGAGTTGATGTGTGGGTCTGTGAGTGGGTATGTGAGTGGGTATGTGAGTGGGTCAGTGAGTTGATGTGTGGGTCTGTGAGTGGGTGTGTGAGTGGGTATATGAATGTCTGTGTGGGTCTGTGAGTGGTAGTGTGAATGACTTTCTGGGTCTGTGAGTGGATGTGTGAGTGTCTGAGTGGATCTCTGAGTAGGTGTGTGAGTGTGTGTGGGTCTGTGAGTGGGTGTGTGCATGTCTGTGTGGGTCTGTGAGTTGGTCTGTGAGTGGGTCTCTAAGTGGGTCTCTGAGAAGATGTGTGAGTGTATGAGAGGGTCTGTGAGTGGATGCATGAGGGGGTCTGTGAGTGAGTGTGTGAGTATCTGTTTGAGTCTATGAGTGGGCATGTGAGTGCCTGTGTGGATCTGTGAGTACCTTCATGGGGCTGTCAGTAGGTGTGTTAATTCCTGCATATATCTGTGAGTGGGTGCGTGAGTGCCTTTGTGGGTCTGTGAGTTGATGTGTGAGTGTCTGTATGGGTCTGTGAGTGGGTGTGTGAGTGTCCAAGTGGGTCTGTGAGTATGTGAGCGAATGCCTGCATAGGTCTGAGAGTGGGTGTGTGACCGCCTGGACAGGTCCATTTATCTTTTTGCCATCCCACCCTTCTCCCTTTACCACTGTTTTCTATCTTTAACTTCATCCCCTTTTGTGTTTTACTCTGTCTTGCGCTGGGTGAAAGTATTATGAGGAAAAATAAGTGCCCATCCCCAAAAGTGACTACAAGTAGGCCCCACCTGCAGCCACCAGCTCAAACTATACACTGGGTATGCTACAAGTACACAAACAATAAGACTCTGCAACTGGACCACCTCTGAACCGTGTTATCATTTTCGTGCAACGATGGAATAGTATATTTTCAACACCAAACAAATAGTCAGAGAGGCACTCTTTCATGTTATATAAGCATGAAATTGTTTAAATTACATAAACATTTCTTTTTTTATTGATTTATTTATTTTAAAACTGGATTATCCAATTCCAGCCTCAGCCAACACTGGTTTCATAAGATGATAGCTTCTATAGTAAATTATAGTGTAATATGGCTTATGCGATAGTAAACAAATTTAAATTAATGCAATTAGTAAATTATCAGAGCCATATTTATGTCGATCACCAAGCGGCCACGTTTTCTTTATAGCTGGGTGGCAGGAGTAACAGTGCTAGATAAGCAACTTTAGAGTAGTCCATCATCTTAAAAAGAATAGACACAATCACCAATGCATGATATGATCACTCAATGGGGCATTTGTACAAGGAGTTAACGCCGCCGTAGCGTCAATTTTTTGACATTATGGTGGCTTTTTTTTATCGCCGTATTTACAAGTTGCTGCTAAATGCAGTTAGAGTCAGTTTTCCGGCATGAACATGAATTTTTAGGATCACCACTTCTGTTAGTGGGACTTAACGAAAATGAGATGCAAGGTAGGCGTTACCATGCAAAAACTGCAGCTAACCCCACTTCGCTATATTTATAAGGAATTCCTTATATGGTGCAAAACCAAAAAAACTGCCTCTTACTCCAGTTAGAGGCAGTTTTTTAAGACCAGAAAATAGCTGGTCTTAAAAATGGTGCAAACACTTGGGGGCTCATTTCAGAAGGTTTTGGTGCTGGACAGCGCTGCAAAGAATGTTGCTGCGCTGCCCTGCGACAAATCTACGGGGCAGGAATGCACACCATCAATAAGATAGGGCGCATTCCTGGGCCTCATTCATGAAAAGTGTTGCATCGCTGCGACAAAACAGCGTTGCAACACTTTTTTTTTTTTACCTGTCCAATAGCGGGTTTAAACACAATTCAAATCACCTCCCCATAATTGTGGCAGATTCGAGTAGTCTGTTGTGTGCGTTAATAAGGTCTTGTAAAACTGGGGGTCGTCGCAATTCGGCCCGTATATATTGACGACTTGCAAGTCTAAACCTTTCCCATGGTATCATGAAATGGCGTACCTGCCATTAGGATCCAACTTTGTCGTG